>JAKELH010000062.1:0-260793 GCA_021525015.1 Lactarius pseudohatsudake | reverse complement strand
CTGCTTACGGCATCAGATGCCTGTGGCTGTTCCACCAACGGACCTGCAAAACTCTTTTCGCTCACTGGCACTTAGTCTCGAACCGGATCGCTGGAACTCAGCGGTCCTGTCGACACGGCGTATCTACCCTCGACGTCCAAGATAAGCGCTCAATGCAATTACTGTACGCAGGTTATTGGCTCTTTTTACTATTTTCCCGCGCCTTTTCTCCACCTCTTGGAGTAGCGCTGGCGTTCAGGCCGTTCAGGCCTTTCTGACGTCTACCGTTCTTGATTCTTGACTAGCTTGACTGACAGCGCCCGTGACATGAATAAGCGGGCTTACCACAGAACGTATCTCTCAGTCTTCTCTTCTATTCGAATTCAGATCGCATATATCGACCCTACATCTTTAGTTTTGATTTGACGACTGAGATCCGTCCCCGTGGATTCAGACAGAGTGCTACATTTCGTCGCGTTCGATCCATTATTATTTTTTTCGTTCACAGTTGTAGGTTGGGTTCGGGGGTTTGTGCCCTGTAACCCTTCGTCGCCCGTTGAAGTCAACCTGATCGCTGATCGCACCGACTTCTGGGTGCCCACCATTCCCAAGACCCGAAGAAGAAACGAATTTATTCCGCAAGAGTATTCCCGTGCTAAACACAAAAGTGGGTCGCGGATCACTGTACCAGACAATACAGCTCCTTTCCGTCAATCGAGGTGCAGTTTCGATTACTCACTGTCCCCATGTGTTACGACCTTTCCTAACCAGCCATGATTATCTTAGATTATTGACCCATCTAGTGTCCGTGTCTAGCTTCAGGCTCTGGCCTAGAACGCTAGAACAATAAAATTGCCTGAGGGTCTTCTAGATCCCAACATTCCGCGTCATGAGCTCATTCATCGATCTTACTGGGTGTAGCCACCACCCTTAGAAATTCTCAGGTGCAACCAATTCAGGGTTTTCTGCACATCCGAGCCGTTTCGTGGGTGTATCTAGCATCATCAATCACTTCTAAGCATATCCAACTCTTCTGCCGAGCACTCATCCGCACTCACCCGAACCTGTTCAGGCACATTCCCACACTTCGAACGTTCGCCAGGTCAGGTCGTCACTTGCCTAGGTTACTCTCACTTGGTCAAATCCGCGGTCCTTCCTTTGTCGATGCTACACGTCCTTCATCCACGGCCCAGGTGACGGTAGTTTTGCCGCCCACAACCCTCGTGTGGAATCTCCGTATAGGCCTCAACTGCGATCGCATGTAGTGTCTCCGGCGCTCACTTCATATCCGCTCTTCTGGACACAATTTGCACTCGCCACCGACGTGGCGCCCTTATCGTTGGTCGTAGACCTCGAGACCTCCTATTGACGTACACACGTACAGCGGTCCCGCTCTCTAGACCCACGTATGACCTAGGACGAATGACCCAGTAAGACAGCGTAGGTGGACTCACTTTTCGGCGAGCTCACCCATGAAGACTTTATCCTCAGGCCTCTCTATCTCCTCCAGTTTCCCGTCGCCTTGTCGCCCAACTTATTACCGCCCGGATGCTTTCAAATGGTTTCTGCTCCTCGGCGCTTGAACACGAAGGGCCCTCCTCGACGGGAATTTCCCTACTCATTTCCGACACAGCGCCTGCAGCCATAGACAGATCTCGGTGAACCATTGTCGGAGTGCTCGAGCGGAGGCGGATGCATCGCGGCGTCAACCGTGGTAGCGCCAAGTATTGGACCTCCGCAGTCGTCGCTGTGACCTTTCCAATTCCCGACTGAACCCGGCGGCGTCGTCGACGATCGTAACTGTACCCGCACTCTCAGTCTTCGATATTTGCACCGCTCTGACAACACTGCGCCGCGGTAGTCGCCCAACTCGATACCCAGTCACACCCGTGATATAAATGTACGATTCTCGCCGACCACCTCTTTCCTTATTTTATTTGCTTCTTTTGACGCTCCCATGGAGCCAGGACCCCTCATCATGTAGGCTTTGGACTCCGCCTGCGCGATCGCCTAAGCCCCGTGGCTATTGGTCTCCCCGTCTGGGTTCTATACTAGAAGGGACCCTCGTCCATTTGTAACTATATGCCCGGATTACTGTCCCACCCCCGGAAGCAACCGATGGGAGCTCACACGGCGGCATCCCTGGTTCCCCGGGATTATCTTGACCCCCGTTCATTTAGTGGCACCACGAGTCTGCCTTAACCCTGTCCCCCTGAGGCAGCCCCGGGTAAGCACGCGCACACCACCCTAACACTTAATTGGTATACCGGAGGCTTTGTGCGCCGCCCCATTGTGGGTTTACAACCCGTCGCCTGGGTTCAATCATCCTCCTGTTTGTTGGTGGGGGGGAGTGTGTGCGTTGAGCCATATGACGTGCCTCGCCGCCGTGGAATGAGGTCCAATCGCATTGTCACTCCCATGAGTCCGAGCTTCTATTTGTTTGACAAACTTCTTCAAGACGCGACGAAGCCCTCCGTGATCGCATTCGTCAATCCTAAGTTAGTCTCCACCTGTCCCAACTCACGGTGTCCGTTGCCAATACTGGTAGACTCTTGCGAACATATGTCCGACTTTACTTCTGCAATTCAATGTTTTGCGCTGTCATCGGAGATTTAGACACGCCGTATCCCCAACTTTCCGTCACCCGCCACAGAGTCAGACTCCGCTGTTCGGCACTTTTACTTTTCGGACAACCGGTCGTACGCCCCTGCGGCTTAGTTTCTCTTGGCCCCTCCCCCCACTTGAAGACTCGCCCTCAGTCGAGAGCGGGTCGTCCCGCACCCGGCGGCAGAATTGTGCCGTGGCAGATCTGTCCCGCAAAACGAAACCCATAATGACCTCTATCCTCCCCACTCAATCAAACCGTATCTTCATCCCCCTCTCCCCACACATACTCACACCCACTTCTTGTCCCGTCCGCAAGTCAGTAACCCCTTACGGTCCAACTCTACCCTCCCCTGCCTTTTCTTTTTTTTTTTTGAGCCTCTCGCAGCCTCGCCAACTTGGTTGACCCTGACCAGCGAGCCGTTTGCTATGCCTCCCATATAAGGTTTTTCTTTTCTCGCTTTAAGCTCGACCGATTCTCACTTCAGAATAGCACGACATCGCTTGCACGTTTTGTACGCTTTAGGGAATCAGCGCTCTTGTCTCCCAAGCTTAACCTTGTGCCAACCCACTGCCAAATTATTGATCAATGTGGGCACAACTCCCCGAGGCATATTCCATTGCCTGTAAGCTGTACATAGCTGGCTTTCAATCTCTAGCCACTCATCCAGGCAGCAGGCGCCGATCATCATCAACCCTGCACCGCAGGCCCGACCAAGAAGCGCTTTTGTCGGTGGCAACCTCATCCAACTACTACACCTACTAAATGTGGCACATTCTTTCCCTCTCCACGGCGTGTGGAATGCCGCCCTCGAATTCTACGCCTCGTGGAACACGCATAGCCATGTCGAACGGACTTGATTGAGGGGTGCATGGACGCGGCTTAGACATTATTACGGCATCCCGATGGAGACTTGAGAGGCACATCGACGCCTTCGTCGTAACGTCCACGACCCGGGAATGTCGTTTTCCAGCCCCATTAGTCGTTTACGACTCTCGGATGCATGGTCAGTGAAGTTTCTACCATTCTCGCTCGAGAACCTCAGCTGTGCCCAAATCCCGTAGCGCGGCCTCGTTTGGATGGTCTCTATATCTCTGACTTACATGACCATGACCCCCTCGTCATTAGATCTCGCACCTAATTCCACGCGCGATTCCCCCCCGACCGGCCGGTTGTCACAGGTCATAGCACAGGAGTCCAGGCTGACCGTCCGATGACTCCAAGCAGCGCTTCCATCTGCAACTCTATCGTTCTCGTGCGCTTTGGCGTGCAACAATGTGCCGAGGACCGAGGACCCGCGGGGTATGCGACCATGGCAAATGCACCACGAGGGCGTCTCTCCCGAGACGTGTGGGAAGCCTGGGAATTCTCTCCTTTGAAAGCCGGATCGCTGTACCTCACCCTGGGGCAAATATCACAAAAACCACTTGGTTGTGGTGTCGAAGTGGGAGCGGGATACAAGCAGTAGTAGCAGACAACAACAGGTGTGGACGCTGCCAGTAAGGGCCAACGATTTACGTAGGCTAACCGCGACCGGCTGATGCGCAAGTGCGTACGGCAAGGCGTACGGTACAGGCCCTGCCGCCGCCGTCACGGCGGCGCATCGCGACAGCTTTTGAAATAGTTGAAACAGCTGTACAGTATTCAACCGTCCACGTTAGGTCTGCTCCATAGGGCAATTCATTTATCCCCCCCCCCTCCCTCGCTTCTCACTCTCACTTGTTCGTCAATTTTCACTTCTCAAATCGGATGCGAAGAGTCGTTTTCATGAGAGCTGTCAATGTGTGACGACAGTTGTGCGTCCAACGCCGCGCCTGGTTGCATACACCATACAATCAGAGACAGGTAACTTAGCAAGCGTAACTCCACACGCCAATTACGGCGGATGTATAAACAGGTGTCACCTGGCCGAAGTCCCCGTTGTCAGTGACACACACGTTCGATTGGGGGGGTATGTAAGCACCGAAGGGGAGGAGATCGAGGGTGCCAGTGATGTACGACTACCACGACGGCCAACACCCAAGGTCATAGAAGGACACAGCTGTGACTCCATATAATCCGCGACCGTATCGAGAAGCGACCGCATCAACTCGGAACGAAAAGATAATCATAGACAGGCCTGGGTCCTGCTGCGAGCTGGGAAAAAAACCCAAGAAGGTTCGCTAAGACGCCACCTGTTGACCAGACCAGCAAGGGGGACGCCCACCGACCGCGCCTGTGGTTTGCGCGTGTCTTCGTCTTCTCATGATTCTGGGTTCTTCGATTTGAAATTTAGTCTATAAAAAAAATAGGCGCCTCGCCTCAAGGTGTCTGGTGACTCCGGTCGGAAGGCGAAATTTTTTCTCCATTTTTCTTTGTTTTACTGAAACCGCAAGGTCTGTATCTATCGTATCACTGCCTTGCCCCTGACCCCAGCCGGGTAACGGAAATTCGACAAATCCTCGGTGCTCGGTGCTGTAATTGAATGCGATTGCACTAATTTACTCAAGAATTTACTGTAATATTTTTTTAGGAATCGAAATGGTGCCGGAGATCACAAATTTAAAATTAATCTTAACTTACTAACTCGCCCCCCTCCGCCCGAGTCCTCGAGGCAATACCCCGTGGCGGCGGAGGATCGCGTAGATGTGCTGGCCAGTCCACCTCAAAGTGTGCCACACAATATGTAACGGTTAGTTTATGAGATGACGAATTATGGAGAGGGGTACTAAGAGTGGTAATGGAGGAGGAGGTCGACTCTCCTGCATGATGATAAAGTTAGCAGCCGCAGTTGCCGCCGGGAATTACGAAAGGTCACTAGGCTAGCGACTTCGGTTCTTTTTTTTTTTTTTGCTATTCTTACTGGTTGATGCATGCAACATGGCAAACGCGCCGTAGCCTCATGGACAACAGGCAGATTGGGCGAATCTTGTACAAGTTATGCCAAGACCGCCACCGTGCAGCTGCCATTCCCCTGAGCTAAGTTACTGTAGGATCAGGATCCGTTGTAACAACTAGCTGGAGAGCAACCGAAACCTTGCCAGTGGGGATCGTCGGCGGCCGCCCAAAGTAGCTCGCACCGCAGTTGGAAGTGTGTGCCCATCTGCAGCGGGCGCAAGGTCCGTGCCTCATGTAAAAGGGCGCAATGAACGGGTTCAGATTCCGAAAACTGATGCGAGAGAGCTGACCGTGATAACACTACCAACGGGCCCTGAAGGATAAAGGATACTGCGGGCAAATTTCTGCGTTCAAAATAATGGTAAGGGTACAACCGTGTGGGCTAAGATACAGCAAGTCGAAAAAAAGATACAGCAAGTATGGATAACCCATACAGAATAAACTCATTAATACTGCACTTCGAGGGGGCACCTGACTGCCCTCGAGACTGTTACGAGCCAGATGGGCCAGTAATCCTGCTGGTGTCTGCGACCTGGCGGGTCTGCTGCAAGCGTTTTTGGCGCTCCACCTAGACGAACGAAGACCAGACGTAAACGTAAACAGTTGTCGAGAGGGGAGGGCAGAAATGAGGACGCCTTACGTCGCCAGCGTCTTTCCTTTGCTGAGCCTGCTTGAGCTCCGACCGCCAGGTCTCGACGGTCTGGTGCGCCTCCTCGAGGTGCTTCTGGCGCATCTGCAAGTCCGCGGTATCCGAGTCGGCACGAATGAGCGGCGGGTTGGGGATACTACACACGCACCGAGAGGTCGTTCACCGTCTTGTTCTCGCCCGCTACGGCGAGGTCGTGCTGGTGCTGCGCCTCGCTGAGCACCTGGGCCGTCTTGTGCTCCTCCTGGACGGCCTTCTCGCGTGCACGCTGAGCCCTGTGGGCCGCCTGCTCGACAATAACAACGTCAGCGCTTGCCGTGCGCGACACACGCCACGAAGGAAAGGGGGGTGTCAGTACTGTAAGTGGACTTACCTTCTCTGCTTTGCTCTCGTCCTTCTCTGCATACCTGAGAGACTTACCGACCTGCGAGACGAGTTTCTCGGCCGCTGCGGCATCCTTGGAGATGGACTTTTTGAGCTTCTTTGCCTCGCCTGCGGTGATGGCGGGCGGGGCATTAGATGCATTCATGTTGGTTGCACCGTCCATATTGTGGTCGTTATTACGCAGTTCAATCCAGAGACACGGTGTTGCGTGCGCCCCTAATTATGCCCAGGCTCGCTGTGACGTCATATTCCGTCCATTTCCAAACTCGATCAGGATTTCCTTGCCTGGCGCACTCACAACGATGCACTCGTCGGTGTCTCCAGCGTTGTTGGAAGATAGTCAGGAACAATGGCCCGCTTGGAGTCGTCCAGCTAGCGTACGCGACCTGTTTTTTGACCCGCGGACCACTGTGAGCTTCGTGTTGTCGCTACCAAGGGGGGAAGAGGCTGTTGTTCCATAACCTGAGGGGAGGGGACAAAGAAATATTTTTAAGGGCTTTGAACCGCAACCACTCCCATTGTGGTTTTTCCGGCAGATACCCTCAAGGATAAAAATAACTTTGAAACAGTTCCTTGCTTCTCCTATGAAAGCTCCTGTGAGGTAGAATTAACCAATGGACTGTTTTGAGCTTGGTTGTGAGCCAACACTGCCCAATTAGCCCAGGGCATAGGCAGATGGTGTGAAGTGATGTTTTTTCTGGAAATAAAATAGGTAAAACTCTGAAAATATTTGTGGAGGGAGATCATCTCAGGAGCCAGTTGGTCATCTGCCAACTCTAAGCGATCCAATCAGCTGTTCCTGAGTTATTTAACGATTTAAAATTGGCTCAGCTTGAGCCAAAAATAAAATATAAAAAACTCATGAACAAGTGATCAGATTACTTAGAGTTGGCAGAGGACCCCCTGGCTCCTGATGTGATCTACCTCCACAAATATATTCAGAAGTTTAGCTATTTTATTTTCAAAGTTAGTAAAAACATCGGCCTAGCCTGTTGTAACACTAGGTGCAAGTAGTCATGCAGGCATCTGCACATCACATACTTTCACAAATATGGCCGCTGGGTTTGGGTGTGCATTAATCTTGAGTTGCTAAGGGTGCATGTAAGTGCAGCACGCTGGGTAACACAAGGAGTGAGCTTTATAGAAATCTGTGGTGCAAGGGCCATGCATGCTCTTGCACCATGCATAAGTTTGCACATAGTTTTGTAGAAGTTACAGAGGCAATTAACCTGAGTTTCTAAAGGTGCACATAAGTGCAGCACATTGGAGTGCACAAATGATAGGAAGGCTGCACTCTGTAATTTATTGGAGAAAATGTTTCCTTATTTAGTATAGCATTTCCTTTTTGGGTTTTGGGGAAGCTCGGTCCCTTAATGGAAATTTACCCTAACTAATCTTAGATCGGTGAAACTCAAGTACTTAATATCATTTACCAATCACTTAAAATGCTTTTAAACACCTCATATTTTTACAGATGCCTGCTCCCCCATGGTTACCATCGAAGTAAATGTTAGTTCGACCTCTCCATGACATGTCATAAAGTTCATAAGAAAGATTAGAGGGTCCGCGGTCTGCTCAATGATGCTACTTCACGATGTCGGTCCTCACCTATGACAGTGACAACATTAGTTGGGTTGGGATACTTATCAAGGGACCTACTATACACGGCCGACATCGAGTTTTGAGCTTATAAGGCGTGCGTTGTCGACCACGTTAGTTCACAAATGCAGGGAGTCCGTTACTCTAGCGTTCCAAGAATTGACGCAGTAGGGTGAAAATATGCCCTCAGAGGGGATCCAACCCTATATTCAGGTTAGGTGTATTCGGGAATGTTCTCGAAAGCACAACAGCAACAGCGGACAAGAACCAACGGAGACCCAGGCGAGTGTCAAACGCTCTCTTTCTCAATCTTACAACATGGCAGACACACTCAAAGCTGAAGGAAACAAGGCTTTCGCTGCAAAGGACTACGACGTCGCCATCGACTTATTCTCCAAAGCACTCGACCTTGATCAAAATAACTTTGTCCTCTGGTCAAATCGCAGCGCAGCCAAGTCCGGCAAGCGCGACTGGGATGGCGCACTTGCAGATGCTGAGCAGGTAGGTCCCTATCCGTGATCGGACGTCCCCATGTCTGCGAGCGATCTGTGACTGAACCCCCCCCTATTTTCGAAGTGTATCAAGGTGAATCCGACATGGGCCAAGGGTTATGCGCGCAAGGGTGCGGCGCTGCATGGTCAGCGACGCTACGTCGAGGCGATCGAGACGTACGAGGCTGGACTCAAGATCGAGGACAGCCCCGCGATCCGCAAGGGTTACGAGGAGGTCAAGGCTGCCAAGGGTACGTTCGTACTCATTCAGTCTGAGCCCTTCCCTCGCTCACGGGCTTGTGTGTTGCGTGTCGTGTGTAGCTACGGATGAGCGTGGCGATGGCGCAGAAGCGATGGGCATCGGCAAGATGTTCAGCGACCCGAACTTGTTCGCTAAGCTCGCTGCTAACCCGCGTACGGCGAAGCACCTTGCCGATGCGAGTTTCATGCAAAAGGTGCGTAGACCCGGCTTTTCCGGGTGGCCCGATCCAGCGCTCACCGGTCTTCCTTCCCGCGTCCCTGCCTGGTGCAGCTCAACCTCGTACAGCAGAACCCGCAGCTCGGGCAGAGCCTGCTTAGCAGCGACCCGCGCATGATCGATGTCCTTGGGGCACTCATGGGCATTGACATGCAGGGTTTCAGTCGACCTGAGGGCTCGGATGATATCCCGCCCGGCGTGCCCCCATATGCCGACGCTGGCTCTCCCCCTTCGTCTCCGCCCCCATCCACGAGACATGCACCACCACCGGCGGCATCCTCGTCCAAGGCACCGGAATCGAATGACGTCAAAATGGCCGAGGTAGAAGAAGAGGCTGACGACGGAGACAACGAGGACGCTGCCGCGAAGGCTGCTGCCGAAGCTGAAAAGAAGCTCGGCGCAGAGGCATACAAGAAGCGCGAATTTGCGACGGCAATCACGCACTTTAGCAAGGCTTGGGAGACGTGGCCCAAGGACATTACATTCCTGACAAATCTGGGAGGTGGGTATCTTCTCAATCCCTCTATTCCTGTTCGTGTGTGTATGACAGGACTTGATGCTTTTACTTTTGTGCAGCGGCGTACTTTGAGCAAGGCGACTACGACCAGTCAATCGAGACGTGCCAGAAGGCCGTTGACGAGGGCCGCGATGTGGGTTTCCCTCTTTTACATGTCGGTTCCTCCACCTGACTCATGCCCCCACCGCCCAGCTCCGCGCAGACTACAAGCTCGTTGCAAAAGCGTATGGCCGCATTGGCTCGGCCTATTCCAAAAAGGAAGACATGGCCACCGCAATCCGCTTCTTCGAAAAGTCGCTCACGGAGCACCGCACACCGGACATCCTCAACAAGCTCAAGGACATTGAGCGCGCCAAGGCGGCCGCGGACCGCGAGGCATACATCGACCCAGCGCAGTCTGCTGTCGCACGTGAGGAGGGAAATCGGCTGTTCAAGGAGGGCGACTTTGCCGGCGCTGTGAAGAGCTATACTGAGAGCATCAAGCGCGACCCAAGCGACGCGCGCGGCTACAATAACCGTGCGCTTGCGTACACCAAACTCGTCGCGCTTCCCGAGGCGCTCAAGGACGCAGAAGAGGCGATCCGTGTCGATCCTGCGTTTGGTAAGCAGCTGCGTAGCGCTGTGACGATGCGCTGACGCTGACTTCTTATGACCGTCGGTGGTGCGAACAGTCAAAGCACACATACGCAAGGCGAGCGTGCTCTTTGCGCTGCGTGAGTACACCAAGGCGCTCGAGGCGCTCGACGTCGCGCGCGAGCATGATGAGGCGGCCGGCTCGAAGAGTACGCGCGAGATCCAGGACCTGTCGTTTAAGATCCAGAGCGCTCTCAGCGCGCAGCGCGCGAACGAGACGGAGCAGGAGACGATGGACCGTGCAATGCGCGATCCCGAGATTGCGGTAAGTGTCAGAGCGGAGGACCCGCCGCTTGGCTGGAGTGTGCTGACGAGCTGTTGTTTGTATTTACAGGGGATCATGACCGACCCCGTGATGCAGAGCATCTTGCAGCAGGCGCAGAGCAACCCGCAAGCTCTGCAGGACCACATGAAGAATCCAACGGTGCGGACCAAGATCACGAAGCTCATCAACGCAGGTATCATCCGAACGCGGTGAGCGCGCTTGTTTTTCGGAGAAGGAAGACGAGAAGCATTTGTACCAAAGAGGGCTTATATGAAGGTTTCATAAGGATCGCGTATCATTGCTCTCAGTTTTGTATGCAGTCATATCGTTACATCTTTCTTTCTTTTATTATACAATCCGACGTTTGGCCCGTACCTCGAAAATCGCTCTACACCCAGTTTCCCGATGGCCACGTCCACCCCGCCGTCCCAGTGCGCTCAAACACACCCTGCGCGAGCGCAGCCTTGCTCTCCAGTTCATCTTGCCTCCCCTTGTCCCGCGCCCAGCGCCACGCCTCGACAGCCGCATGCACCTCCCGAAGATCGCTCATCCCCACCACGACCGGCATCTTTCCATCACTTTCAGTCTGACCGCCGCTGCCGTCGCCCGCCTGCGCCGTGCGCACGGACCACGCCACCGCGACGCCAGCCACCTCCCCCTCCCCGACGACCCGCACCGCCTCACGCGCCGCGTCGAGCACGGTGCGCGGAGCAGGGTGCCACGCGGGTGGCGCGGGCGGGGGCGCGAGGAGGCCCATGCCGAGCGGGGACGCAGCGAGGACCTGCGCGACGCGCGCGCGTGTGCGTAGCGCACGAGCAAACGCAGGCAGCGTCCCGTTCTGCAGCGTGAGGTGCGCGTACGCCTGCACTGCGTCGAGCGGGCGGCCCGTTCGCTCGAGCACGAGCTGCGCGGTGCGGAGGAGCGCGGGGAGCGGCAGCCCTGGGGGGTGGTTGCATCAGCATCAGAAAATGTACGGGGCGTGCGGGACGGACCGCTTATCCCGACGTGGCGGATGAGGCCCTCCGCTTGTAGCGCGCGCAGTGCATCGATGGCCTCGAGGACACGCTCGTCGGAGCCGGCGGTGCGCGGCGCCGCATCGGCGCTGGAGGGCGCAAGGCCGTACGCGGCGGCCTCTGCGCCGAGGGCGGAGACGTGGTTGCCCTCTGCGCGCGGGGCGATGCACGGCGCGATGAACTCGACGTCGTGGAGGTACACGACGTCGAGGTACTCCGTGTGGAGGCGGCGGAGCGAGCGACGGACGCTGGCGCGGAGCGCGGTGGGCGAGTAGTCAAAGTCGGACGGTGCGGGGCCGTAGCGGCCGACCTTGGTGATCAGCTGATACGTACTGCGCGGGAACTCGCGCTCGAGCGCCTTGAGCGCCGTCCCGAGTACGATCTCTGAGTTGTCGTAGAAGGGCGCGGTGTCGAACGCGCGGATGCCGTACCTGCATCGTAAGTTACAGTCGGGTCGACAGGATAGGGTGGTATCCGGGTTCGGACACGCGCTTTGCACATAAACTGTAACGTACCGTAGGGCAAGACGGATGGTGCGCAGTGGTATGTCCGTGGAGAGCGTCTCCTCTTCATTATAAAAATGCGACCAGGTTGCAGCTCCTGAGATGAGCTCTGGTAGGTGGAGCGGACCAATACTTTCCTCCTGCAGATTCAGATCCGGTCAAGTCAGTTCAAACTGCGCGAGATACATACAAGAAGTAGGCCTGGAGTTGGCTTGTCCTCTGGACCATCAGGGACCGATTCGATCGCAGGAAAGGTTATACCCTCATCGGGAGAGTCGAGTTTCATACCCATTTCTCAGGTAGTTTCTCCCCAAACTTCTGGTCGATAGCAGTGGTAAGACAGATTTCAGTGCGAGGGAGTCTAATATTTGTTGTCGGGTGAAAAGATGGCAGGGAGACTCCCCCTTGCACTCCCCTTTCAATGGCGAAAGATCGTGATGTTATCGTGATGTTATCGGGCCTCTACCGAGATTATCCGATTATCCAAGCAGCCTTTTGAGGATTACGCTGTACTGTAGTCGTGGTGCTATCCGGGCAAGATGCTTCACTGATTATCTTCGTAGCCTCAGGCTGAGTCCTTGCTCTGTTCTGACTAAACTTCCCACCTTCCCACCTTGTCTGGTCCCACGTCATCTAAACGCTTTCTGGGGGTGATAATTAGCAGCCAATCATGATTGAGAGCCACACTCGGTTCACTGATAATCCGATACTGATACCTTCAAGTCATACTGTGAGACCAGGTCTTTTTTGCTGGGTATTTTTATGCCCCCGGCTTGGGATCCTGCGCTCCCATGATCCGGCCTTGTTGCTTCGGCCAAAGTCTGGGAAGCCCTACGAAGCCCGCTTGGTTCTATAGCCCGACAAGCGATGTTGTTTCGTCCGTCCGCGGAGCATACTTATCGCATCACAGTATATACGCCGTGGACGATGTCTTACTATTAAGCTACTGGAGATGACACGTATGGAAATCGTCAAGGCGAAATCGATGCTCCGCTGCTTCGTAAGTTGGAGCGGTCGAGAGACCGTAGTTTCGTCGCAGCTGCTCCTGGACCGTCTTTTCTACGGTGGAAACAAGGGTGGAAAGCCGATTTTTCAGGAATTCCGCCAGTCAAGGAGGCGGTGAAAGGCTCGTTCGGCTCTTCGGATACCCAAACACTAGAACTCGTGTCAGGTATGCGAGCGTACGTCGCGGGCTGACACGTGGGACAGCTACCCGGCGAGTAAACCGCCGGACCAAGTTCGGTATGTCGTCGTCTGGCTGTCTGTCTGTCCCTTCCTTCTTGAAATGCGAGACGGCCTCGAGGCGGCTTTACCAAATGAGGGGCCTGGACAGGAAGCGATTATGCACGTAACTATTTTGTGTCCACGGATCTCGCACTGTCAGAGCTTATCCGGCAAATTCAAACCAGCGTCTGCTAAGTTAGGTGAAACTCTTCTCAATGACGCCGTGTCCCTGGAGGCTTCGAAGGAAGAGCCCGTGCCTCGCAGGCGTGTCGTGTCCCACAGCACAAAACGGGCTTGCACGAACCCCGTCGATCGGGCCAAAGTAGCACTGCTCCAAGCCAGGATAAAAATGGATTCGAAAAAAAAAGTAGCACTGCTCCGATTTACGTCTTACAAACATTGTTGCTCGGTACTGCAGCTACTCCTGTGTTACGGTACTGTAACGGTATACTGTGTAGGTCCCAGCCGAAAGCTTGGCGAGCGAGTATTGTGAACACCTGACTTTTCGTTACCAGTCCCCAGAAGGATACAAGGTCATTCGGTATTCTTTACACTACCCGGTAGGCCAGCACGCAAAAAGGAAATGGACAGGGAGGTGTTGTTATGCTCACGTACGCGATTGACGAGATTTTGGGATTGTTTGATTAGTCAGCCCCAATTACAAGTACTATATTGTTCAAGATATTGCAAGACATATTTGCTAATGTATGACAGCTGCTACGGATACGTTGTTTGCTAACTAAGTGCCAGGGGCAATGGAGTACACAGACGCTATGTCGTCCACTAGCCAGTTTTGGCTCGTGCAAGCGACTCGAAGCGTTCAGCGTGTTGTAATTGTTGTAAGCTTGGTTGTAAGACGTTGGACATACAGTAGATTTCCATCGGACAAGTTCGAACGCAAGACACCACTGGAATGCAGCAAAGTCTTGGCCAACAGGTTAGAATACCGGTTTGAAAAATGCGCACGAGAATGGAGCCTAGTCACAGTACTGTATCTTAGCCTGCTGGGGATAAGTATCTGAACGACAAATTCTGGAGGTTATAGTTATATCCCCCTAAAATGGAAAATCTAAGGTTAATATAATAGATCATTAACCCCCAAAAATTCTGACATGGGATTGAAACTTGCATGAAAACCGGCCATCCTGTTGAAGGATAGCATTAACATCCAGTGGGCTTTACGTTGCGAATATCGATCATTTCATTCAAGCTAGACACTAGCCCCGCAACGAGACGGGATTGAAATGTTATGCTCAAATTGTCACGTGGAGCCTGAGGAAGGTAGGCACAATCACCAACTGTGAGCGCTATCAGCGCGCTACGTGCGGCGTGTTGCATGAGGCAGACGAATAGTATTTCAAAGCCGTTCGGAGGGTACAGTAGAAATCACTGGTTTTTACCTCCTCCAATCTAAAGTCTATCACGCGACCAGCTGTGTGACCGGAGATGAGCTGACGGAGTACCAATGGCAACAAACTACGGGGCGTACCTCTTCTCGAACTTCTGGTTGACGGACATCATCTTGACGTTCTCATCCTGCTTAACGTCGTTCCATGGAGTGGGGTTAGACTTGGTCCAGATGACTGCACGGGCGTAGAGTCAGTGCTCGGAGAACAATGGTAAGGTGAAGGAGACTCACCATGCGGGCCACGCGCAAGGCGGGCGAGATACCACGAACCACCGGCAACGACACCGCCTATGACAACGTAGCTATAGAGAAAAACTGAAGTTTTGGAAGCGCGAGGTGTGCACGACTGAGGTGCTCACATCGGAATAGCCTTGACGAACTCAGTGAGTCAATCGCTTTCCAGAAAAAGGTAGAAAGAGTTGTGCACACCTCAACGGCCCACCAGTTCCTCATGAAGGAATTGCGAATGGGTCCAGCAGGCATTGTTGGTTTATTGATTCGATTGAATAACTACTGAGAACTGAGTGGTGATGCAGAGAATAATCCGCTCGCAGCGGTGTTTTCGGTGGTGTGTCACGACGTTACATGTGTGTCACTCGAGTTTGAACCTCGCTATTCGCCGAAAGCTTTCTCACGACACTTTTTTCCGAATTCCGAATCTGCTCCGTGTTGGCTTTCCAGAACTTTGAACTGGCTCTGGCTCTGGTTTGCTTTACTAGCGCTGTATGAAAAAAATTATTCGTCAACTGATCGACGTTTCATCTCGGGCAGCTTGGTTCACACTAGGGCAGCGCGTTGCACAAACAAAATGCGAAGATACCAATCATCTTGGATTGGAAGCGTACGAGACGGCTGCTTGTTCGCGCAGCGCTGGCGTCTAGCTTGCTTGAGCGCTTCATTTTGTTCTGGTGTGACGTCTCCTATCTAGTTTACGTCTTCAAGACCTTTTCTTTTGCGTACTCAGGACTATATTGGTACCTCAGACTGGCTCAAAGGACTTGCTGCAATGACATCCCCTTGGAAATATTTCCACAGACTGAATGAATGCGCCAAGATGTTGTTGTCGGTTGTTGACTATTGTAGTTTTCCTTCATTGCCGAGTCGGCGCCTGCTGACTGCCCCTGGTTGTACACCTGTGCGAATGATCCCGCATGGGTCTATTAGGGTTTCACCGACAGTAGAACGTCCCAGGCTATGTCGAAGATGAGCACGTCATAACGTCAGTACGTTCAGGTACTCCCCACCTCGTGGATTGCGTGCTTCCCTTTCAAGGACCATATGCTCCCTGAAACAGCGCGTATCAGCGTCTTCGCTTTCCATGACTGGAGCCGAACACCTACGGATTCAGAGTTGTGGAACGTATCCAGTAGATGCTCACAAACATACACCACTTGCAACTGGGTAAGACTTGCGCCGGGGAATCTGCCGACTACACGACTTGGGCCTACGAGACTGTGACACTCCGATATGTGCAACGGCGCGGGGAGAAGAGCAAGCAGTGCGAGCTGAAAACCCAAATGACCGATGCTGGCCCGGGCCCACCAAAAGGGGCACGTGAAGGGATTTTCGGGGGGGGGAGTGAGTGGCCGGAGCGATGAGCCCCCTCGCCTCGCCTCTCAAATGGGCGAGAGCAAGGCGGCCTCCTTTTGTCGACGGCAATTCCGCATGTGGTACTCGGTGCACTCGGGTTTCTTTTTCTCCATTCCCTGCGCTCCAACCCAATCGCAAGTTCGAAGGAACTCCAAAGATATCCTGACGGGCACTGTCTCTGTCTGTACGTGTCACACCGTCAAAACATCCTCTCGTGGGTGACAGCACGCGTCGGTGCTTCCTCCTACTCAGTGCTATACAGTGCTCCGGCTGCCTCGTAATATTTTGGCACGCCTTGCTAAGGGTGTCTAGTCGCCGTTTGACTCCGTCCAAGAAGAGAGGAAAGAAAAAGGAATAAGATAAGATAAGCTCGCGGCTTAACGTCCGACCCCGTACAGTGCGGCACAGGTTGTGGTGCTTCTGCCAAAAAGCCAGACCTGGCGCGCAATTTTCTGATCTTGTCACGATCGTGTCGCCGTCTACCCCGTACCGACCCAAAAAAAAAATTAGCCCGGTAAAAGTGGGCTTCTTTTGATCCTCGCCCGCTCACCAAAGTACGTGTGCAGTGTGGCCAAGCCCCGCATCGGCCGCCCAAGAAGGTGTGGGGACGAGGGGAGGAGTACACGGTGGAGAGTCGGCTTCCTGTTGTGACCTGTTCCGGTCTAGTGTAAGCCACATCTCGTCGGAAATTAACACCCCGTTACCATCCGCAGCACTGATGCGACTTTGTGTACCAGTGGGGTTCTTCTAGTTCACTTTGCTCCGTGTGCTCTCGCACGCCGTGTATTCTTGCCCGGTGCAACTACTCCTACTCCTACTCCAATTATTATTGTCAAATTATTTATTGGGTGCTTCCAGCTCTAGCGGAATGAATGTCGGCTACTAGGGCTAGGGCTATTATTGGTTCAACGGCGTTTTGTCTTGGTCTTGTATCGCTATAGCTTTGTATTTAGATTTGCCGATCCTACTTGTTTGTAATTGCGGCCTTGATTGCGGCACAATTCTTGGCACAATTTTTTTTTCATTCACTCCTGTTTCGCTCTGAACTGTATGTTTGTACGAGTGGCCGCTGCCATTTGAATTCGTGAAGATAATGGTCACTTGCACCATAGGTACTGTACATAATATCTAACGGCGGAATTCACTTGGGTCTCGCGAGTTTCACGGACAGAGTTGTCACCTTACGCCAGGGGTATCGGCACTTACTCATGGCGGAAGCCATGTCCTGGCTGGCCACTTGTGTTTTCATTAAGCTACCTCTCCTTTTCTGCCATATTGGGATGGGGTTCTTGCTTGACAGGTCGTGCATCTACGACTTGCAGTGAACAAATACAGAAGTTGGGGCTCGAAGACGTATTTATTATTATATGACAGCAGCGTTCGACTTAGCTACTATATCGTATGAGCGTTATCCAAGAGCGGCAGAGGGCCATAAACTACTGTGAACGACCTATATGTAGATGCTAACTGATTTGAATACAAACGGAGAGTATCGACGTGCATTATCACCCACTTGCATATGCTACGCAACGCCCGCGAAGCAAGCCATTAGTGGGAATTAGTGGGAGGAGGGCCGTCTGACCGAGCAGGCGTCCGTACTGGGATTTAGTCAAAACAAAAAAATGAGCAGAAAAAGCAAGAGCAAGAGAGGTACGAGAACTGGGATTAAAACGAAGACGAAAGCAAGACCGAAAGCAAAATGATTCAAGCAAGAGTGCAGTGCGCGGTTGAGATAACAGAGAATTAAAAGGGGAAAACAGACAGAAACGGGAGCGACGCGGAGGTTGGCGCGGAGACTGAGCACGGCTATGTCTGCCGCTGCATCTTTGTGAGTGGTGGCAAGTCCTCTTCGTAGTCACTCTCTTCGAAGTCATCACCATGAGACCGTTTCCTTCCACGGCCGCGCCAAGTCACCTCCGGGTACTCGCATTCTCTGCCTCGCTTCGCACATTGCCTGTACAAGGGACGACGCCGTCAACATCCCACTCAACGAATTCCAGAAAAGAGAACTCACTGGCACGAGGTGTCCTGACGATCACCGAGCAGAGGGCGGCACTGGATCTTCCGCCGACGACAGAAGAGGCATGCCAGCTTGGCCCGCAATACAGGGCGCTTGCGTCCCAACAGGGGTAAAGTAAAGGCCGACTCCAGTGCGCTCTTGCTGTCGTTTGTGGACGATTCCGGAGCGCCCGTCGAAGATGACGGGCGAGATGACAGTGACGAGAGCGGACTTGACGCAGTAGAATGATCCTCCTTGCCGGACCCTGGCAGCGCTGGTTGGAGCTGCGCCAGATAACAGGGTTTCCGTAAGTGGATGCGTAACGGCGTAGGTTGGGAGGGTCAGATGCTTACCTTACGTAGCCGCGGGAGCGTGTCGTAATCGTGGGTAGCAACTTCAGGGAAGGAATGTGCTAGTGTGTGAGCGTGCTGAGGCGTTACGATAGACAAATTTTGCGGTGGAACAATGGCACACGTAGTCGGCGGAGCTTCGGAGGAAACAAGGCGCTGCGATTGTGCAGGCGCAGGCGCCGCCAAGGGCACCCGCACCAGAGTCGAGCAAGGGTCTCCAGTGACCAGAGAGAGCGACGTAGATGTCATCTGGGCCGCATTTGGTGAGGGTGCCGAGATGCCGTAAGAGCCCAGTCTATCTCCAAGAGTAGGCGTACACGGCAGAGGTGCCTGCCGTGCCTGTGGATCTTGTGGCTCTAGAGCGTGAGCGAGAGACGACACGCGGGAGTGAAGCGTGCCTATCGAAGGCGAAGCAGGTGACTCATGCTTTAGCACTTGATACAAGGAGCTGTGGCGCAGTGGCACAGGTGCCAGGGGAGACGAAGTCATTGGACCAACATTCAAAAAGCGATCAGTAGACAAGACAGCAGATGGTGGGTAGGCACCGCTCAAAGGGTGGACGAGTAAGGAATTATTTGTATAAGGGGGAGGCGGTTCATCGAATAAGCCCTGGTCGGAATCAATTGCCAACTCGGTTTGTGAGAGCTCCTCGTGGCTCGCAAAACCAGATGGGCCAACCCGATGCAGATGAAGCGCTGGTAGCGTCGACCCTGAGAAGCTGTTGGGAATTGCCATCCTGCCAACCCCCTGGATGTATGGGGTGGGGTACGAGGGCTGCGTCGCGAATTGATTCAGCATACACCTGGGACGACACGCTCACAATGACAAAATTCACCTGTTCGCGAGAGGGGAGCGCCTGCTTCTGCTCGTGTACGTAGGGACGAGGTTCCCGATTATACACGTGGTGAAGAGGCATGGCCTCGTACGTATTTCTGGGACGGTAGTAGTCTGGCTGTGATAGATCCTGCCCAGAGCACGACATCGAAGAGGGATGGAAAGCTACTGGATCGACGGTATGCCATGGTCCTCCAGGCGTTGCGACTAGAGGTGCCCATTCATATCCAAAAAGGAGGTTACTCGACTGGGGAGCGAATTGTGAAGTACCCGCAGTGGTTATGGACGCGGTGTATTGAAGGGAGGCACTACAGCAGGTACAACGATCATGGATGGGGCACGACATCAACGCGCACTGGTTGGATCTGGCCAGATGGTGAGTTGATAAATAAGAGAGAGAGGGAAAGAGAAAGAGAGGGGACTTGAAGGAGGAACGTCCGCTGAGTTCGCACGGCGTACGCGCCGGTCTTTAGGACATTCTGAACGACGCACTAGTCTGAAAAAGAAGTCTGGGGATCAATGTCTGGCAGTAATTATTTGATTATTACAGTGCGATCGAGAGAAAAAGCCAGTGGACGGTGGTTTTTGACACTTCTAATTCTTCCCTGGCTCCAGGCGCCCACGAGCCCCGTTACCCTTTTTCCGAAATATTTTGACTTTTTTAGGGGCATTGGTTGCGAGCGCGCACGCCTATCGCGACCGCTTAGGCAAGCGGCTCGGCCATGGCGCGACCGAGCCAGAGAGGGGGTGTGTCTTGCCCCTACGTTCAGGCCACGCTATTGGGGAATTCTGTTACCGAAAGAACGAGAGGTACCCCTGATGGGCGAGTTGGCAATTGTGTCTCGAGCTGGGACTAACTGGTTCTTGTCAGAAGAGGCGAAAAACGAGGACCGGATAATCGGCACAACAGATGCAAGGACATTCACAGGGACTCCTCTGAAGCGCCGCGTGCTCCGCTTACAACTCGCCTGGAAAAGGCTCCGATATCATCTTTTTTGCGAGCTTTCCATTACATCGAAGTTAGTGTCGTGCAAGACGGGCAGCATGGACTTGTTTTTATTTTTTATTTGGAGCACGCCAGATTATTATGTTGCATGCTGGCAGACTTTGGAGAATGTTTGGCTGGTGACAGGAAGCAGAGCACTACGCTCCGGTGCCGTGGCAGTGGTAATAATACCTCAGGGAGCGGTCAGCGCTGCGACCAATCGGGCACTTGGAGCAGAGTGCCTCACGCGTAAACGAGAATATGATGGTTTGGCGTGAGAGACTGGTTTGACCAATCAAAATTGGAAACTACACTCCCAGATTAGTCAACGAGTGGCATTGTAACGAAATATCCTGGCATCGCCTGGCATACGACCACACCCACGCTTGTCGTATGCCAGTGGGATGTTTCAGCACCCTGCAATGGCACAGGGTCGAATACTAATTCAGATTATAGTTTCGAGTCTCCCCGTTAGCGCGCACCGCTGCCACTGCCACTGGCATTGCTAGTTGGTGGAAAGTGCTATCCGATACCATGTTCCCGTAGGTGCCGGATTCGGCACGCGCCCTGCTATCATAGGCTCGAAAGCACGAGAGGAGAGGTGGGCAAAAAAAAAGGTGGCAACAGGCTAGTAAATTTCAATTAAATTAGGGCTTATCTCCTTTTGAGATAGCTACAGTACACAATTCAAAAGAACGAAGGTAAAGGGGCATACGCTCGGCGGAGGGTTTCTTCGCTATGCTGTATGGATATCGCAGGGTTGTTAGTACGTAGTGATAGCGACCCAACTCCACAGTCTTCTGACCCTCGGCGAATTCTCTATGAGGCCTCAGGAGCTAACTTCCTTCCGACAGGGGCTTGGACACCAGCGTTGGACACGGGCGTTCATTTGAGCACCAGTCAGAGGATTCTTTGTTGGTATCTTTACGTGGAGACGAGATCGTCCAGCAGCCCCGAATTTGTTATCCAAAGCAAGCGTACAAAATTGAAGAAGCCTCGTTCTGTCAGGAAAAGCCACATGCCCGCACGCTCAGGCTCGTTCTAGTCCATGAATATACAGTAGCCCCTTCATGTAATAGGCACCGGGACCAAGAAAAAAAAAATAGGCGCGGAATTTCTGCCATTTTGGCCGATACATACAGCAGATCCAACTGGATCTAGACCTTGAGGAATGTCAAGTTGTCAGTGTCCAGTCTAAGTGCACCACACGGTGAAGATCCTATACAGTAGGATGACGCGCGAGTCTGCGCGCGTACGTACGGAAGCGACGAGCTAGCCGTGAAACTCGCACCAAGAACAAACCAATGGGAGGCGTCCCTCCAGCTATCCTTCCATCGTGTCCACCTCTTCTAGCGGACGCACAGACCAAGGAAAATTCGATCAGGGTGTACTGGTACACGTACACGACTTACCTGCTGCAACACCTGCACGCATTATCGCCGCTGCATCGCGTGGTGCATGACGGCGCCGATGCACCAAACCGCACTACAACAAGTGACATCTGTCGTCGCTCTTCGCGTCCGGCCTGGTATCAGGTTTCAGCTCGGTGCCGCCTCGTGCCGCCGCGTAGCAATCGTCTCTGAAAGGGCAAGACGGGGGGGGGCGCGAAGGTCGCAGTTGTATATAGTATAAATGCGGACTCAGGCACGCACGCATAATATTAACCCCCCTTGCTTCTGCAGCGCCTCGCGGCCACGACCGACCATTCCAGTCAGCCAGCCAAGCGAAAACAGGACGCGTCTCCAGACGCACAAGGAGAGAAGGGAGTCCGCCGGTGCGTTGCCGGCTTTCGAGTCCGTCCGGTCCTTCTGCAGCAGGAACTTGAACTCCAGTCACGCGACGAACCCCAAGTCCAGTCCCAACCTTCCGAAATATGCGAGCGAAGCAAGCCCTGGCGCGCCGGGTACGAGTCGCCAACGCCACACCATCAATCCTAATATACCCAGACTCTACCGAGCGTTGGGCGCCGGCCGTCTCCAAGTCCCATGAGAGGAGTCCTCGCTGCTGAGCGCTGAGCTCTCTGGGGATAAATTCCGTGCGACACCGCCGGGGAGGAGTCGTCCGGCGCGAAGGCATGGAACTGCTCGTGCGAGGTAGGTGCTGGCTGGAAGTGCTGATAGTAGGATGGCGAAGGATGGGCGTGCCTCTCGGTCTCGGTTCTGTGTCCGAGGCCCCGCTCATTCCTCACTCCGCCCTCAGACCGGCTAAAGCAGCTCAAAAATGATTGGAGAATGAAATGAACCCCCAAACTTGCATCGCGTAGCAATCGATGGCCACTGCGGTATTCATAAGCCACCGGTTCCTGCCGCCGGAAAGCTAACCACAGAGGGTACTTTCGCTAGTAGTGCCGTTTCCATTTGGTGCGACGGTTGATCAAGGAGGCCTTGATGGGGTTTTGGCTGACAGTCTTCTTTGTTCGCCGTGTGCGTTTCTACAGTAACCTCATTTGGTGCCACATCTACGCCTCTTTCCTCCCAGTGTTTAGATGCCGTACCATGATGTATGTACGACCAGGACTCAGTCTAGCTGTGAAGAGGGACCGACGGTTGGTGCAGGCCTGAGCGAGCCTCACTGGCAAGTATCATGACTGGTACCGCGCTCGACCGTGACTCTGCCAGGCTTGGGGGACGAAATGCGGTGTCGTCATGTGCGGCCTTTCCATCTACGACTCGATGTGTGTCGTGGTCGTGGTTACGCCGTGCGCCCAGGTTTGCGCCGGGCGGTCGGGGTGTCCTCATGCTTCCATGTTGGAAGCGGGCTCTTTAATTTGCTATTTACAGCTGGTGGCATGACACGCCGACACAAAAGCAGGACACAAGTATTGAGCGTGAGCACCTCTGCTGGTCCGAACCGGAATGGTACAGGTACATGAGCAGTCATGGGACCACACAAGTATTGTTTCCTCTCTCGTGCGACCGAAGGGTCCGCCTAAGGCTTTTGTGCATGTTCACGATCGTGTACTCCAGACTGACCTACCATGCTCACGAGCCAGTGATCACTCATTCGGACGCGACCACTGGCACTGAGTCAAACACATCGATTTTCTCACTCGCCTCTGGCTCAATCCCCACCAAATTAAAAACACAGTGTCTAGAACCACTCTTTAATACACTCGAACTTTTTTTTTGTTAAAATCTTGTTGTGTTGCGAAGTTGCCCTATGTCACGCTTGCCGACCAACGCCGTGTCGGGGTTCAATTTAGTGGCTGACTACGAAGTGGTCTTGTCCACACGCCGTCCATGATCTGTTGCTCCAAAGAGTCCGAGTATTTTTCGTGTAGCTACTTGCCAAAAAAACAAGAAATACGCGTAGCAGTAATGACATAAATCGCGTACGTATGCACGCAACAAGAAAGGAATAAAACCACCCAACAGGGGGGGGGTAAGTTCGTTCAGCGTCGTCCCCAAAATATATATAAACAGGGCTCGACGGCGAGAGGGGAGAGGAAAGAGGGCGTGAGGGACAAAGCGAGATGATATGGGATCAGACGAGGGCCTCTGCCCAAGACAGGACAAAAAGTGGGATAAAGGATTTCGTGGAGTGGGGGGTGGTGACAAGATGGGGGGGGGAAGAGAAGACATCTACAACAAAATAATGATACCAACGATTTCGTGTACTCGTCGACAAGAAGTAAAGCAGTGATGGGGGGACATAAGCCAAAAATGAACAAAAAGACTTTAAAAAAAGATCTCATCGACATTACAACAATTGGTCAATCAACGAGTCGCGCCTCAGGGAGCCACGTCGCGGTCTACACACCGCCTGCACGGTACAGCAGCGACGACGCCTTCTCCGGCCATACGCTCGCGCAAACGCGCCAGCTGGCGCTCCTTCGACACAAACCCCATTTTCTTCTCCGTCTCGATTTTGGTTTCCTCGGTGGTGGTGGCGGTGCTATTTTCCTCTGCAGCGCCGCGCGTGATGGACCACGAGGGCACCACGAAGTTCGCGAAGTTCTGCAACGCGGCGAATGGACTGCCGCTCATTGCAGTTGCGCTGGACGGAGGAGGAGGCTGCGACCGAAGTGGTGGCCGGGGTCTATATACGGTACGTATGAGTTCAGCAAGATACTCTCCGGGTTGTGTAATACTTACATACTCGGAGGAGAAAGTACGCGCACTTTCGTCGTCAACGACGACGGTTGCGGAATGAAGGTCGGTGCGGCGATTGGTTTGACGGTTGGGTGTGGAAGGAACGACGGGCGTGCGCCGCCGCTGCGGTCGCTCAGAGGCGAACTGTTCCTGGAAGATGCCGCAGGTGGCGAAGGAGTGGCGCGCGGAGGCGAGTGCTTGGCGTTCCTGGCGGGCCCTTCGAAGCGCTTGAGTACGGTTGCACGGGGGATCGCCGAGGGTGAAGGTGGCGAGGCGGTCTTGCGGGAAACGAGCGATGCAGAGGGGAAGGTGAAAGCAGCGTCGTCGTCCTCGCTCGATAGTTCGCAGAACGGAACGGGCTTGCGTGTTTGGGGAGTGATTGGGGAGACGAAAGCAGGAGGTATCTCAAACTTGAACTTGATTCCACCCTCGTCTTCCTCGCCGACGAACAAATCTTCCGCGTCTGCGAGCTCGTCTTCTTCGAGAACGACGCCGAGACCTGAGCCAGAGAAGCACGCAGGGTCCTGAGCGGGCGGAGATTCAACCTCGACACCAACATCGGCGGGAAGCACAAAGGGCGGCATCTCGTCCTCTTCTTCGCTGGCAGCGCCAAAGAAACCCTTGGTGAATGGGCTCGTGGTCTCTGGGGGAGCAGCCGAGATCGGTGGCGAGTCGCCCATGTCTTCGAGGCACCCGAAGAATCTGTCGACCTCCTCTGGGAAGTGTTGCGGTGAGGCGGCATGAGGCGCGCCCTTTGCAGGGAAGGACCACTCACGCGAGAGCGAAGACCGTCTGGCGTGAGTCGGAAGGGGTGCTGGTGATGGTGTGCGGGAGGGCGAGGATGCCACGGAGGCGTCCAGATGAGGAGTAGAGCAGGGTATATCTTCCAGTGAGCCAAACGACGATCCGTTCTGCGAGGTGAAAGTGTCATCGCCCTCTTCCTCGTCCTCGTAACCCATGAGATTGTTCTCCGAGTACACCTCCTCATCTTCGTCCACCTCCTGTACGGCCTTGAGCTCGGGGCCACTCATCGTGTGGTCATCGAGCGAGTCGACATCCGTAGCCGAGCTCATCGAATCGATGGACATCATACGGCGTATCGGGGCAACGGGCGTAGGGGTCTTGAGCAAGCTCAACTCTTCGAGTGATTTCTCGAGGTCCTCACGAAGGCGGCGCTCTCCCACTAGTTCAGCCCTAACATATTCAAGCTCGTGCACTATCTCTTGGTTGCGCACCGCCTCTTCTTGGGCGGCCTGCAAATCCGCCCTGGTAGTTGTGAGCTCGGCTTGCAAGCTTTTCACGGCGGCGTCGCTTTCCTCAGCGGCACGGACGACAGCGCGCTTCTCGACCTCTAGCAAGCTCAGGCGCTCGCGTGCGATCCACGCCTCGCGGCGCTCCGTGTCGACACGGAGTGCAAGCACACCTGACCGCTTCTCGAGATCGGCTACACGCGTACGCCATCCATCAATGTCACGTTTCAGTTCGTCTCGCTCGGCCTTGAGATCGGTAATAAGGCAGAGCAGCTCGTCAGTTGGCTCTGCCACACTTGAAGAGCTGTCTGAAGCGGCGAGGGAGACAGGACGGGAGGTACGAAAGGAGAGCGTGCGCTCGAGCTCCGAAATGCGCGCGACGAGAGTAGCTTGGGACTGGCATAGAAAGTGCTGCTCGTTGGTGAGGGAAGGAGGTCGACCCCATTCGGTTTCTGAGCCAATCAACGGACGACCCTCAGTCGTCGGGGTGAGTTCTGGTGTTGGGAGACCGTGAGAAGATGGTTTGTATGAGATGCTGCTACGCCGCTTTCTGGGAGCCTCAAAAGGGTCCGAGGATATTGAGGAGGTGCTCTCGGTCAACGAAGCCCGACGAAAAAACGAAGCGGACGAGGAGGCATGAGTCGGAGGGATAAGGACAGAACGGCGATGCAAGGCAGTAGCCCTGGAGAGGACACCGCCATCCGGGGAAGAGGAAGGGGACGTTAAGCTGGGAGAAGACGCGAGAGTGAGTGACTTGAGGCCAGTGGGCTTCGTGGGAGTGGGTGCAGAGTCCGGAGTGGGAAGTTGTTCACCAGTGACAGTAGACATAAGCCTGTCTGGGCTGAGCGAGAGCGGGCGGAGGGTGAGGCCGGCGGGGCGATGGCGAACCGGGGAGGGTGAGCCGATAACCGCGGCAGGTAAAGACGATGCGTCAGCGGGTGGGGATGCAGATGCCGGGGGCTCCTCTTCCTCTTCTTCCTCCTCAACAAGGGTATGGAGCTGATCTTTGATAGAGGAGGTCACACGACTACTGAATGAGTCGCGGATATTTGCGAGGCCACTCAAACCTGAGGTGAAGCTGCCCATGACAGGAGGGAACGACGGCTTGCTCGCTATAGCATGCGGTCAGCCGGGGAACGGAGTGTATGAAAGGACGGAAGCATACGTAGTTCAGAGATCCTCCGCTCAATTTCTGGTGAGCTAAGCTCTGGTATCTCGACTGGCGAAAAACCATCTGGACTCGGCTTGCCCTCAAGAGCCCAGAGAGCGCGGCGGCGAATGGAGTCCTTGTCGCCAAGGGTTACGTTGTCCTCACTGTTGGAAGTGGCAAGCGCCGGTAGGGTAACGCCCATGACCTCCGCCGACTCGCGGCGGGTGGACACGGAGGAACGGCGGCGATGGTGGGAGTTTCGCTTTGTTGTCGATGGAGTCGGAGCTGGTGGCTGTGAGAGAGAGGAAAGAGAGTTTGAGGATGAAAGCGAGATATCGTGAAAAGAAGAGGAGAAAGAGAGTGCGGGAGAGATGGAGATGGAGACGTTGCGAGAATGGGAACGTGAATGAGAATGTCTCCTGGTTGATTGAGCAGGAGGGGCTCCACCGAGTTTAAAAGATTCGAACTGAGTGGATCGATGAGCTGCGGCGTCGGAAGAGGGAATAAATGAATAGGTTTACCCTCTTCTGGTCGGCAAGAAACTCGTCATCTCTGATCCTGTCAGCGGCTGTATCAATACGGTCAACAACGGCGGTCATGTTTATTAGAAAGAGTGGAAGGTGCACTAGGCGAAGAGAGCGGTGGTGATAGAAAAGAAAGGAGACAGCCAAGCAGAAGTGACGAGGTGGCGACAAAGACTGTAAACCCAAAGCGTCTCTTTTCCAACATCACAGTCACAAACACTCGGCTAATGGCTGCACTCGTCAAGCTCATTCCCTCCAGATCTGTCTTTCTCCTCTGCGATGTACAACTCAAATTTCGTGCGCGCTCTTCTTTGTCGTCATGGGCAATGACCCACCTTTGTAGGCGCTGCCATTCATGGGTTCGACGCCGTGGTTGCCACTAGCAACAAGCTCCTCAGAGCCGCCAAGGTGCGCGCTCTAATCTGTGCTTATCGGCAGCACCCCCATGTGAATCCAGATACAGGAGGTCCCCGTAATCGTCACCGAGCAAAACCCCAGAGGTACGCCCCGCTCCTGCCCCACCCGACGGCCGCTCAGGCACAGCCATGTCCCACCTGCCTGCGGCGTGTTCGTGCCTTGATCGACAGCGCTCGGCAAGACCGACGACCGCATCGACCTGGCCTCGCTGGGTGCGCTCCACCTCGCCACGGTCGAAAAGACGCTCTTCTCGATGGCGACGCCGGAGGTACTCTCCCTCCTCGAGAAGCACGACTTCAAGTCTCTCGTCCTTATGGGCGTCGAGGTGCGTGCGTCGTCATCCGAGCGTAATCCTACCTCACCGATCACCTGATCGTCTCGGCACAGGCGCATGTCTGCGTGCTGCAGTCCACCCTGGACCTGCTTGAGCGCGGTTACGACGTGCACGTCCTCGCGGACGGCGTGTCGAGCTGCAACAAGGAGGAGGTCCCGGTGGCGCTCGAACGCATGCGTCAAGCTGGCGCGCAGATCACGACCAGTGAGAGTCTGCTGTTCCAGTTGCAAGGTGCGTACATACTTTACGCCCCATCATTAGCATGAGTAACATGTATCGCCTAGGCGATGCATCAAAACCGAACTTCAAAGCATTTGCCAATGTGATCAAGGCGGAGAAGGAGACTACGACACAAGCGTTGCAGACCTTGTTGCCCGTCAGGCACGCAGCTTTATAAACTATCACATGGCGGAGATGTATCAAATATTCGCGTCATAAATGGAAGAAGTGACCAGCTGAGTTTTAACACAGCTATTGGTAGCGAGGCAGCAACCACCGATTCCTTCTATCCCACCAGGAGTGACAGGAGTGCAGAACCCCATCCATAACCCCACCGCAGACCTGAGTGCCTCTTTAACCCTAAGAACTCAACGTACTCAACCGTGTGTGGCGTAACAGATGTCAGTTGAAGTTACAGATGAATGTTCAGCTAGGAATACCCTTACGAGATACGGTCGTAATCGTGCATGGCCTGAAACGCATGCATGCTAGTGGCGTATATCATCATAAAAAACGTGCTCGTGGGTCAACCGCAACTAAGCAACAGCGTCTTCGAAACACGATGTATGGTATCCACCCAACGGCGGCGTCCATCCCTACCATTCGAACATTTCCCTCAAAGATGGTTTAGTGAAAAAGTCTCCAATGTAGATCGCAGACTCGTTCCGGAGGAGAAGGTTTGATCTGCGAGACTAGATGGCACACTCTCCTGTGGACTTTGCGCTTCTGGATACGACTGCTCAGCTGCGGACGTAGGCGGCGGAGACACAACGTCCTGGGCCGACCTAAAGCTCCTCGTCTTGGAAAGCGAGCCCAGTAAAGGGGTCGGCGTCGTCGGGGTGGTACCCCCCAAGTGGTCGACAGAAGAATTCGAATGTGATATCGAGGGAGAATATCGACCATATGCGCGGACACTGCCAACAGGTTCTGGGCGGAGATAGGTACTTGGGCCGGCGATTTGAGCTTCGGCAGATTGCGGGCTCAAGCACGAGTTGAAGCTAAGGACAGACGTCGTCTCGTCTGGGCAGATCGAGGGGGGAGAGGACGGAGAAAGGTGCTCGCCAAACAGGGTATGCGCGTTTTGAATGAGATCCTCCATGAGTAAGTCCTAAGAGAATGGGTTGATGGACGGAAAGCAAGGACGACGTGCAACGTGCCTTCACGCGAACGCCGCCTGGGAATATTGTACACCCACTAAAGACATAATAGCCGAACGTGAGGGCGAGGGCGTTCGCAGTCATCGCGCTCTTGTCCGAACGAGAGGCCACGCGTGCGAGATGTAGACAAAGAGCTCCTAGAGTGATCCTATGAACCTCAGGCAGTTCGCGGATCTTCGATCGCAGCAGGGAGAAATCGTTTTCGGCATATCGAGCTATGTGTAACATTGGCACGTGAACGAAACGAGTAAGAGGCCACTAACCTTTATTCTGTCCGTACTGTATATAATCTCGTAAAGGGAGCGTACACAATGGCTCAGGAAGATCCCAGAGGTAGAGCTGGGTGGATGTTAAATGACTTCTAAGGTGATGACGTGGCTGAAATGACCAACCTTGAGAAGCTTTGCAACAGAATGGATGTTGTCTTTATAGCTGAAAGAAAACGCCTGTTCACTTTCTATCCTGCGCCGCAACTGAACGAGAAGCTACATCAGCTAGTAGGCTAGTTAGGGTAGATCCCACTGGCCTCTTGTACTCCTGGCTCGTACAAAGCGTCCAACTGCAACGCATGAATTCCACTCGAACACATGCCTGATAGGCTTACCGGATATGAATATATTTCGTAAGTGTCCAAACCCCTTTCTTCGACTTCTTTCATGCACATTCTGATGACTTTCGGTACACAGTCCCCATCGGTCATGCAGTCCCGTAGGAGGGCCCCAAATACCAAATTCGAATGTCCACCGAGACGGTAATTGAGGTAGAGAGCCGGTGGAGGGATGGAGGAGGAGAAGGTGTGACGGAAAGACGCTTTCAGATTGGAGGTATCGGTTCCAGCTAACGCTTTCTCTACTTCCGGTCCAAGATTCGCTGCCAGGTCGTGATTGTACATTGCGCATGCCGTGCTGCAGGCGATGTAAAGTTTCCTGATTTCAAGAAAGTGTACTAACACTGACATCATACCGCTCACGTATCCGAGAAGAACGTCCTTGATCGCTGTCGTGAAAACAAGGTCCTCTAGACACTGCATTCACAATGTTCGACATGGCGTCAATCCACAGAATATTATCTCACTCACATTATATCCGTACTCCAAATTTTCAGCTATCCCCTCTCGAATGATGTTAAGATGGAAAACGGCCGCCCTGCAGCTATCGTCGAACGCTACTTCAGAAAATCAATTCGGTGAACGAAGTTGGGACCATTGGTGGTACTGGCATACCCGTGTCCTCGGACTCGACATACTTAGGCCCTCGCCGACCACGAAATAACGTAGAGACTTTGCCTCCAAACCAATTGTTCGAAGCGTCCTGAGAGTGTCCCCCGTATTTCTTCAAGTATGCCTGCTTGAGCCTCGAGATAGTATTCTCCACATGATCCATATACGCCTGGGAATGATTCTTGAGATTTTCCCTGATCCGCATTCTCGTCTGATCTCCCATTTCCTTTTTGGATGGAGCTACGTTAGAACAGATACCCACGTCGATGAGACGTTCCCGGCTTGCCTTCAATGCCGCGAGGGGACCAATGACGTCAGTATCCAAGGTATTCACGAAATGCTGCCGGGTGTTCACTTCTTCAACGGCAGTGAGTAGGCCGCGACTAGTGGACTAGCACGTACCTCTTCCTAGATTATCTCTGATTTTGTTCCATGCAGCTCTTGTTGTAGTTGGTTCTATGCGTGGGTTGGGCGATGGATCAAGTTGACTTGCGTCGTGATGGAGTTTCCGTAAGGAATTGATACTCCAAGTCGAAAGGTCAGTCAGATAGGGCAGCAGAGTTGATCACTCTCTGAAAACTGACTAAACTGCCTCGATGCTACGCCTAAAAACCCAAGGATTAGCGTAGACTATATCAATCGAACAACGCCGAGACCTTCGTTGAAAGAAAGCCAAATAGCGATCAGCGATGATCCTCAGTTGTGTGTCGAACTCGGCGAGCAGCTTATTCGAGTGTTGTTCCAAGACCTCTCTGGACTGGGGTTCCGACATGAAAGACATCGTATGGTACCGAAGGTTGCGGCGTGTGAAGTCGTGCGTTTGTAGGTTGTTCACCTTGAAACAGGCGGCAGCCACGAGGTATGCATCTCAGACCCTGGGAGAGGGGGCAACCATTTTGGTGTGATGCATGCCCCTTCAGAAGCTGATGAGTACCGAGTCTGATGGAAGCATTGAGCGTTCAAGTTGAAAACTAGAGCACCAGCCGCACCGTTTTCCAATTCCCGCCGGGACACCGGACTCCCAGTTCGCCACGCGCGTACTGAATACCGTTCCATGCGGTAGGTCGTGGTCGCGTGATTTTCCCGGGGCCAATATCACAGCGCATAACCTAGCGTCACAGCTCAATCGCCCAGCGACGTTACAACAACTGGGGCCGCTGCGTGCCAGTGTGCGCTAGCGTCCAGCCGCGGGTAAGTACTAGTAGCCGGTCCGTGAGGCGGAGCGAACGAGGCACGTGCTCATTCCTCTCTGCCTGCCTAAGTTATTCAAAGGAAGATTTTGTTTTTACCTACCCACCACAACTCAGTGGATCACTGATGGGGCCGACTTCCGACATCGGTTCGCTCCAGGAGGGCCCGCCCACTACCTCGCAACCCCTCCTTACCGATCGAGAAACGCGTCGTGCTGTCGCCCGGCACCTTTCCTTTTCACTTGACTGTTTTCTGTCGCTACACATGAGTGCACCCGAGGGCCTTTTCGACTGTCGCCACCTCGTAGTATTATCCAAGGACTAGATAAACGTTGTTTTTCCGTGCCACGTGCCGTTCGAGTCCCATTTCCCTCCGGGCGCCCAAAGACGACAAATGTTCCCGAAATAAAATGTGTAATAAATTGAGGCGTAGAAATACAAAATGAAGAAAAGGCATGCATATCATATAAAATCAAACATCTTCATCCCAGATCGCGAACTCGTTGCAGAGGTGAGGTGAAGTGCGTTGCTAGATAGCAGACTGTTGGATGGACTGGTGGTGGATGATCAGAGCTTGTGGGTAGGGCAGGTGTTGAGGTAGCTGCTGGTAAGTCGCAAATGTAGGTGGTAGGGGCAGGGGCGGGGGCGTATGTGGCAACGGCCTGACCGCGCTGCTGGTCGCCTCGGGTACTACTATGACCGGCTCCGGCTCGGGTAAATCTCTTCCGTTCGTAAGGGGTGAGAGAAGTGGGCTTTGGAAGAAGCTCTGGGGCAAGCTCTGGGGTATCCTCGGAGGTGACATCGAGTGTCCGTCCACAGAAGTATACGAAGGAAGTACGGTCGAAGAGGACCGTGCAGACGGCGAAAACTCGAGACCGTGTGGTTCAGAAAACAGGGTGCTCCCAAACAACGAGCTATGGCTGTCAACAGAAGTTCTCGCCCCCGGAGGGGTTGAGGGTCGTATGGGTGGAGAAAGGGGCTCGTCAAACAGGGTATCCGCATTTTGAATGAGATCCTCCATGAGCGAGTCCTGAGAAAATAAGTAAGGAGAACGAAAACAAGAAAACGCAACATGCCTTTAAGTAAACGTAGCCTTCCACGATTGTATTACCACGAAACACGGCGTAACAGAACTGGGAAGCGAGAGCCTTCGCAGGCATTCCGTTCTGTGCCGAATGGGAGGCAACACGAGAGAGATGCCGTGAAAGCCTTGCTAGAGTCTCTCTATGAACCGGAGGTAGTTCACGGATCACCGAACGCAACAGGGAGAAATCGTTTTCGGTATATTTGGCTATACACGACATCAGAACAAGCATGGAACGATCAAGAGCACTTACCTTTATTTTGCCCGTATTGTCTAAATTCTCGTAAAGAAAGCCTTATCAGCGGCTCTGGAAGATCCCAGAGGTAAAGCTAGTGGGCGGCAGATGATAAATGGAGTTTGTGGGTTGACGCATTTGCAGTGTCTCACCTCGAGAAGCTTCGCGACAGAGTGAATGTTGTCCGAAGAGCTGAAAGAAAATGTCTTTTCACACTCGATCCTGCGTCGCAACTGAATGTGACTCCACGTCAGCTAGCAGGTCGGCATTACTCAGGGGTGGATTCACTGGCCTGCAGTACTTCGGCGCCGTTTATAGAACCCAACTGCGTCACTAAACACGAGTCCTGACACAACCTCAAGCATTGAGCGGCTCACCGAATATATTTTGTTAGTATTCATGCCCCTTCTCTCGACTTCTGCGATACACGTTCCGATGATATTTGGCGCGTAGTATTGATTGGCCGTAGAGTCTGCCAGGGGAGCACCAAAAATCAAGTTTGAATAGCCACTGGAACGATAGTCGCGGTAGAGTGTGAGCGGAGGGATAGAAAGGGAAAAGGCACGACGGAAGGATCCCGCTAGACCAGAGCCATCACTCTTCCTCAAGGCCTGTCCTACACCTGGTTTGGTACCCATAGCCAGGTCGTAATACGCTTTACTTGTCGTGCTGCAGGTTATCTCAGGTTCCTTAAATTTTCACGAAAGCGCGCTGGCACTGACATCATATCTTCTAGATATTTGACAAGAACGCCCTTGACGGTCGTCCTGAAAACGAGGTCTTCAAGACACTGCGGGGACGTGTTTCGGTGTGGTATCGTTATATAGCGTAGAATACTACTCACGTTATATCCGTCCTCCAGATTTTCGGCCCTGTTCGATCGGATGATGTTGAGGAGGCGAACGGCTTTCCTACAGTCATCTTCAAGTACTAATACCACAAGTTAATTCAGAAAACGAAATTGACGACACTATCAGCGCACCCGGTTCTTCAAACTCGGCGCGGTCTAGTTCTCGCCGATTCCGAAACAAGTTGACTCCAAACCTTCTGCTTGGAACATGCTGAAAACTAGTAGTAGAGTGGGAATGGTCCACGGGGGGATATTTCTTCAAGTAAGCCTGCTGAAGCTTCGAGATTGTATTCTCTGCGTGATCTGCATAATCCGCCGCGGAGTTCCTCAGATTCTTATCGATCCGCTTTCTTGTCCGATCCCCCGTTTCCTTTCGGATGGCCGTAGGTCAGTCAAGGGTCCCACCCCAACGAAAAGTTTCAGGCGTGCCTTTAATGTTGCAAGGGGTTTAATGACGTCGATATCCAAGCTACTCACAAATGCCTCCCGGGTGCTGGCCTCTGCAACGGTTGTGGGCTCAACCTGTAGCTCAAGACGTCCGAAGGCATACCTCTTTCTAGACCCTCTCTGAGTATATCCCATGCAGCTCTCGTTGGAGTTGGTTCCGCACGTGAGTCGAACGAAGCGTCGACGACATTTGCCTCGCGATGGAGTTTCCGTAAAGAGGTGATACTTGGAGAGTAAGAAGTCAGCCAGACACGTGGCAGGCTCAACGTCTTGGACGACTGACTATTCCTCCTCTATACGTCGCCTGAAGGTCCGAGGGTTAGTGTAAACTAAAACACAAGAGCCATGTCGATGGACCTTTTTTGAAAGAAAGCCAAGTAGCGGTCTGCGATGATCTTCAGGTGTGAGTCGAACAGGGTAAGGAGACATTTCGATTGGGTTTCTAATGCCTCTCTTGACTGAGGTTCCATAGACATGAAGGACATGGTTTGTGACTGGAGTTGAAGCGCAAGGCTCCAATTTTGTACGTTGGTACGTTTGAACGACTTCAAGAGCAGCTAGGTGTGAACCTGTGAGGGATATTTGCGTGAGCTCAGAGGAAACCATCTCAGGCACCAAAAACGGCACAGTCGGCCAGTTCAGTGTTCTGTTACATGTTACGCTCAGCACAGCTTTCAGGACCTCATGCTAGATATAAGAACGCGGCATTGAACACTCATATGTACACATACCTTTGGCCCAATTCCGTTTTGCAGTTGGGCTCCGGACCTGGGGGTACGTTTTCAGTCCTGCCTCGCTTCGGCGCGTTTAAGCTTTCATCTTCCAGCGTCCTTTGATAACATGATCGTATCTTGGATCAGGGAGGTTGTGCGGTGCTTTACCAGAGCTTGGGCTCCAGATGCGATCGAAGGGTGTTTTGGTGAGTGGCTTACAAAAATAGAAAAAGGAGCCCCGCTTCTCAGCCAGTACCTCATTCCGCGGAATGAATCATAGAAGTGCCAGGGTGATGGCCTGAACCCAAATTCTTCGCAAGTTCAATCTTCAACGTGTCGTCATTTTCTCGCTGTTCTATTCCCCCCCTAGGCCGATGACTCGGGCTGGAGCTGCAACATCTACGAGTACAGAGGTTACAGGTACGTGATGCTACTGTATCGCTGAGTGCGAATCTCTAGGTGGCGGCACGGCCGTCCCAGGAATGGTACTAGAATCCATCGGTACTTCTACGTCTGTCCCAGTCAGATCCCCTCCTTCGACTGAACTAGAGATATACAGGTATGGGAGGAAGTGTTGGGAAGCCTTGAAGTTTGGTGAATACGCACTGACACTCGTCCAAACGTCTTACTGGAGTTTCCCATTGGTGATGGCTCCTCAAGTAAACCCGTTCCGTTCCCGAAAGACCATCGTGAACAAGTTCGCAGGGGCCAAAAACGAGAAAGAAGTCTTGAATGAAGTTACAGTGAGGTCTCTTCATGCAGCTGGTAGGAGCATTTCAATTGTATACCCAAGTTCAAGAGATTCCGTCAACGCGGACGTACAATTTCCTCTTTCGCGGGGCCAGCCTAGTGGCGTGTGTGATCGTGCTGTGGGGAGCGTAGAGACGTACGGACTATCGAGTCAATGCCTCAACCTAGCCCCTCGTTTGTCTGGATCTTGGGACCCGGGTTGTTTTCCCGCGCGACCTGGAACGTCTGTCAGCTACCATACGCGAGTTTAGGTTTAGATGTGCGATTGGTGACGTTCTGAGCTTCTGAGGTAGGCAGCGACATCTTTTGAGTATGCGAGAGAGAACTTGACCAACTCGGTCGTAGCTTGCAAGCTTGCGCAGCGCGTCGATGAGCGCACATGGCCCGAAGACAAAAACACTAGAACTGACCAAAGTCCTCACCTTGCAACCAAAAAAAAAACGTTGTGCGGGTCATCGTGGGTATAGAGATGCGAACAGTCCACATCCCTAGAGAAGAGTACTACGAGTCGTACGTCGGGAGATCACCGCCATCGGCCAGTGTGACCTAGCGTGAATGTCTGTGTCCCTGCAATGAGGCGAGTCGTGGAGAAGACACCCGTGCACGCTTTCGTTTACCAGAGCTAAAGGAGAAGTGAAGCACGAGCGCTAGTGAACGGATCGTTATTTCCAAATATTACAGTACGTGACAGCCCAAGCGCTCAACGACCCTGATGTTTACACTCTATGCGTCACAACAACTGGGGTATCATGCGGCGGCGTGTGGTCCAACCGCGGAGAGACCAATGTGCCCAAAATACAAGGTATCCATGAAACTGTAGCGTGCAGAAATACAAAACGGAAAAAGCGTGCATGTTATAAGAAACATTCATAGAGTTGGGGGAAAAGTCCTCATCCCCGATTGCAAACTCGTTGCAGAGGAGGCGGGGTGAAATGCGCTGCTAGATCGCAAGCTGTTTTGTGGACTGTGGCAGATGGTCCGTTCTTGTAGGTAGGGCCCCTGTTGAGATAGCTGCTGCTTGGTCGCAGAGGTGAGCGGCGGGGACGTATGTGGCAACGTCGTGATCGCGCTAGAGCCTCTTACCTCGGGTATGAACGGCTCAGGTTCGGGTGGATCTCTTCCATCCGTAGGGGTCTCTAATGGCGAGAGTCCCATAAGTGGGCTCGGAAGGAAGTTTGGCAGCCTGGGTGGTGTCGAGAGCTCTACAGAAGAAACCGAAGGGAATATGTTCGAAGAGGATCGTGCAGACGCCGAATCATCGGGGCCGATGGGGTGTGGTTCTGCGAACAGGGTGCTCGCAAACAACGAGCTATAGCTGATAGCAGAAAACCTCGACCTCGCACGGGCTGAGGGTGGTGGGGATGGAGAAAAGGGTTCATCAAACAGGGTATGGGCATTTTGAATGAGACCCTCCATGAGCGAATCCTGAGCGAACAAGTAAGGAAGTTAGGGAAACAAGAATAGAACGCGACATGCCTTTAGGCAAACGTAGCCTTCCACGACAGTGTTACCACGAAACACGGCGTAACAGAACTGGGATCCAAGTGCTTTCGCAGTCATCCCGTTCTTGTCTGAATGGGCGGCAACGAGATGGAGATGCCGTGAAAGCTCTCCTAGAATTTCCCTATGAACTGGAGGTAGTTCGTGGATCACCGATCGCAACAGAGAGAAATCGTTTTCGGCATATTTGGCTATACCCGACATCAGAACGTGTATGAAACAGTCAGGAGTATTTAGCCCGCTCACCTTTATTTTGCCCGTATTGTCTAAAATCCCGTAAAGAGAGCCTAAGCAGTGGCTCCGGAAGATCCCATAGGTAAAGCTAGCAGCCGGATCAAGTTTAGGAGTTGACGCGTTCGTAGTGTCTTACCTCGAGAAGCATCGCAACAGCGTAGATGTTGTCCGAAGAGCTGAAAGAAAATGTCTCCTCACTTTCTATCCTGCGTCGCAACTGAATGTGACTTCGCGTCAGCTAGTGGGTCAGTCATTACTTAGGGGTGGAGTCAGCTGACCTGCAGTACTTCCGCGCCATTTATAGCGTTTTTTATAGAACCTTCCTGCGCCACTAAACACAACCTCAAGCTCAGGCCTTGAAAGGCTTACCGAATAAATTTTGTGAGTATTCAAACCCCTTCTCTCGACCTCTGCGATGCACATCCCGATGACTTTTGGCACATAGTGTTGATTGGCCGTGGGGTCTACCAGGGGGACACCAAAAACCAAGTTTGAATGGCCACTGGAACGATAGTTGCGATAGACTGTGAGAGGAGGAATAGAAAGGGAAAAGGCGCGACGGAAGGATCCGGTCAAATCAGACCCATCACTCCCGTCAAGGGCTCTCCATACACCTGGTCTGGTACCCAAAGCCAGGTCGTGATATACCTTGCTTGCCGTGCTGCGGGTTGTCTCAGGTTCCTTACGATTTCGCGAAAGGCTACTAGCACTGACATCATATCATCCAGATATTTGGCAAGAACGCCCTTGACGGTTGTCCTGAAAACAAGGTCTTCAAGACACTGTGCGAACATGTTTGGTGTAACTTCGTTGTATAGCACATGGAATAGTACTTACATTATATCCGTCCTCCAGATTTTCGGCCCTGCGCGATCGAATGACGTTGAGTTGGCGAACAGCTTCCCTACACCCATCTTCAAGCGCTAATTCAGAAAGTTAATTCAGGAAACGAAGTTGGTGATACTCTTGGCGCACTCGATTCTTCAGACTCGGAGTGGTCAAGTTTGTTTTTCGAAAATAGGCTAAATTTTTTGGTTGAAGCACGGTCCCCGGGGGTATATTTTTTCAAGGATGTTTGCTGAAGCTTCGCTATTGTATTCTCTGCGTGATTCGCATAATCCGCCGCAGAATTCCTCAAATTCATCTCGAGCCGCTTTCTCGTCTGATCTCCGGCGACCTTTCGGATGGCCATTGTCAGTAAAGGATCTGGCCCCAATGAAAAGTTCCAGACTTGCCTTTAATGCTGCAAGAGGTTTAATGACGTCCGTCTCCAAGCTACTCGTGAATACCTCCCGGGTGCTGGCCTCTGCAACGGTTGTAGGCTGCATCCCGTAGCTCGAGATGTGCGAACACATACCTCTTTCCAGGCTATTTCTGACTTGATTCCATGCATCTTTCGTTGTAGTTGGTTCGGCCCATCGTGGGTCGAAAGAATAATCAACGGCATTTGCCTCGCGATGGAGTTTCCGTAAAGAGGCGATACTTTGAGAGTAGGAAATCAGCCAAACACGTGGCGGGTTCAATTTCTTGGACGACTGACTATTCTTCCTCAATACGTCGCCTGAAGGACCGAGGATTAGCGTAAACTATAACACATGAGCCACGTCGATGGACCTTTTTTGGAAGAAAGCCAAGTAGCGGTCTGCGATGATCTTGAGGTGCGAGTCGAAAAGAACAAGAAAGCTTTTCGTTTGGTCTTCTAACGCCTCTCTTGTCTGAGGTTCCATAGACATGAAGGGCACTGACATGGTTTGTGACTGGAGTCGCAGCGTGAAGCTTAGCCTTGAACAAGCTGCGGCTATTGATGTGAGGGATATTCGCCTGAGTCAGTCACTGAGCCCCCGCTCGGAGTATATTATCTCAGGCCCCCCCAAAACGGCAGAGTCAGCTGGTGACATGACACGCGATTTCAACGTTCGGCACAGCCTTCGGAATGCTGTTGGTGAGCAGTACCGAATCGAGAATAAGGCATTGTCTTAATTGCGCTCTCGATTTTTGAGCTGGGATTAACCAAAAATTTGTATAACTTCGTGGTTGCGGAGAAAGGTGGTCACATACGTTCTCCTCGGCACTAAGCTACCCCCCAAACGCTCTGGGGAGCTCTACGCCGAGCCCACCTCCCCACGCTCATCAGTGGCTTTGGAAATTGGACTCCGAGTCGGACGTAGGGGTACGTTCTCAATCTTCGGCCCGTTCAAGCTCTCATCTTCCACTGGCAGCTTCCTTGCATCTCTTTGGACTGCGTGATCCTTGAATCAGAGAAGTTGGGTGGTGCTCTACTGGACTTAGACTCCAGATGCGGTCAAAGAGTGTACTTGCGTGGTCTACAAAAAAGACCGAGGGGAGATTGAATTAATATAGCCCGGGCTTGAGCTTGAGCCCGGGCCCAAAAATGGATCTCGGCTACCCCATTCTGACTCGGAGACTTCGCCTAATTATAATTCAAGTCCTATCCTCAACGTCCTTTCTCGCTCAGAAAAAGGTTCTATTTTCCTAGGAGCCCCGCATCGCGACATCTGTGGAACTGTTTCTGACAGAGGCAGGGGCTCAGAGGTCTAACTTACAGCGGTTTTCATATCGATAGAGCGTTTTTCCAATAAGCGTTGATCTGGCGGGGTTTCGGGAACTCCCGCATCGAGGCTTACCACTGGCTTACCGGTTTTTTTGAAATCTTTTTGAAATAATAATAATAATATACCAGAAAAATGACTAAAAAAAGCGATTATAGCTTCTAGAGTACCTACGCATTGACATAGTGCCCTCCTTAGTGGGATGGTAGTCCTCCAGACCGTCACAGTTGAGACATGAATGCCGGTAGCTTCAAGGAGGTGTGTCTGGAGTTCTTGAAGGTTCATGTTCGGCTGGCGCTGTATACAGCCCTCAATGAACTACTGTAACCTCATTAGCACTAGAATATACGGTGAAAAACTCGGAGAATAGACATACCTGAACATCAAGTCCATCCAGGAGACGTGGCCGGCCAGAGCACACCGGGACTTGCACCACCTCACCAGTCTGACGGAATTTCTGCCTTAGTCGCCTCATTGGCTGATCCCCAAACACTCTCGGATAGTCGCATCAGCCACACCTCTGAGAGATAACTCCACCGCTTTCTCCTTGATTTCTCGAGATATAAATCGACGCCCCATGAGACAGAGGGGACAGAGTGGTACGAGAAATAAGACAATAAAAAAATGCAAGTCTTATTTTTTTTCTGATCAGATCTCGGATAATAGTTATCTTCATTGCCCGCTCACCCCGCCAGATCAACGCTTATTGGAAAAACGCTCTATCGATATGAAAACCGCTGTAAAAGATCTGACGGCTCGCGCAGTGCCACGGTATCCGAGTCGCTGAGTGCGAACCTCCAGGTGGCTGCAGTTACAGTTGCTACTGCCAGTGTAAGGGTGCTTCCGCTTCGAAAATAGTGTTGTACAACTGTACTGTGCAGCGAGTTGCTTGCGCTGCTTGTTGCGCTGGTAAAAAAACGTGCGTGATGCCATACCAACGAGAGAGGAGCGAGCGCGGGACGCGGATGCACGTAGAGGTTTTGAACGGGAACTGAGGACATGGACATCCCGTGCAAATCCCAGGGCCTTGCAGTGGCGGCCTGCCCGACTCAATTCCACAAGTTGTGAAAGACGTAACCTTGATACCCAGTCAGGAATTAAAATTCACCGTCAGTGCGAGATTAATTTATGCAGTCGCCGACGTGTTGGCGGTCGAGAATTTCTTACTTGGCACTATCATCTCCACCAGATCAGTGCGACCGTTCTGCTGCAATATGGCAAATACAAAAATTGTCCAATCTTCCCTTCATTCCTCTCGTTCGTGACCCAGTGATGTGCAGTGCTAGGCTCAAAGCCCTAAAGCTTGGCTCTCAAAGCCTGAGCCCAACCCGGCCCTACATCATCCCCTTCTTCCAACTAGCAGCTGCAACATAGTACGTATAGATATGCACTTAATACACGGTCGAGGGTTCTTGGAATTGGACTGTTGTTCATTTATTTCAAGGGTTACAATTTCTTGTTCTTCGTTGCCTGCGGAGCACCTAGCGTAGCTGAAAACACGGGGCCGATAATCGATCAGTGCAGGGTCTCATGAGGGTTCAAAGGCTGGACGCACTGCCAACACCGCTGCCGTCCTTCGCGAGGCTCGTCTCCACCCGCTTCTCGACCTCCTCGCCAAGCAAGATCCGCAGCGCCTTCCCGCATGCTCTCCTCGAAGCCAGAATAGTGCCGGTACAAACTATCCACACAAACAAAAAGGGAAATCAGTGCCAATTCTGCATCGCCTGGGCATGCATTTCCCGTCACCCGTCACTCACCTCCGCTTGCCGCCTACCGCCGACGCCTCTGCTGGTCATGCGTCCTTCTCGAGCCCGGTGATGTGGCACATCTAGAGCGCGACCGTCGCGATGGCAGACGCGCTCAGCCGCGCAGAACGGCGCACGACGAGCGGTGCGTCGCGCAGGAAGACCTCGCCCGGCGCGTAGCCGAGGTGCCCACGCACGATCTCTTGCCTGAAGCGTGGGAAGAATGAGCTTCTCCGGATCCTCCACGAGCGCCGCGTCAGCGTCCTCATCGTCGATGCCGCTCCGCTCACTCTCGACAAGGCCGAGCACCTCCATATTGGGCCCGTAGTGCTTGTTCAGTCGCCTTGCTGCCGAAGAGGATCGGTTGTGGAGGAGCAAGTGTATATGATCCGAAGGCGTCCCCAGAGGTCAAGAAAGCAATGGGCCTTGTTCAAGTGAGTGACGAACAACCCATAAGGTGGAAAGTCGACGCACCGAATAAATCTGTCGCTTCCTGTCTTGACTCTCGGGATACTTTTGCTGTTTAACATGAAAGTTTTGTCACCGCGCGACTCTACTCGGCACAACCGCCTGCATCGAACAGGATGAGCATAGCAGAAGCAGAGCGACAGTCTTGAGAGTGACGGGGATAGAGCGGTGACATGAGGCAAAGACAATGAAAGCTTCACAATATGCCATGATGAGAGACGATGACATGACACTGACCGTACCCGTAACTCACGGGCCGGACGGGTCCGTACTATCACGGTACCGTGCCGTTTGAGTCCCTCTCAACTCTATAGTGTGTGGCCCGGGTAACCATTATTTTCGTACCCTTACCCGCAGCGACGGGTACAGGTACCCATCCAAACGGATAAGTGTCAGCGAAGGGTTACAAGGGTTAGAACCCTTGTAACCCTTGGGCCTAAAGTATCGACATGAAAACGGCTGTAACGTTCAAGTTGTTTTCACACATTTCTAGTTTTTCTCCCTTTACTACGTTTACACTTCTATCCTTGCTTCTATCGTTATTGTATTTAATTGAATAGGTAGAACACAAGAGATAAAAAATAAGTAAAGAAACCAGAGTTCGCGAAGAACTACTCGCGTGTGGGAAGTCTGCGATGTGTCAATCGCTGATGGTAGGTGATAGGTTCGAGCTTAGCGCCAATGGGTGTGGCGACGGGGACACTGTAGGCAAGATGGGTAAGATTTGGGGGGTGGGTTCCGTGGGTACGATGGGTGCAATGGGTGCCGCGGATGCAACGGGTACAGGTGCCGTGGGTACGATGGGTATGACGATGGCGGTAGTGGGCGTGCGATCGGTCGGGAGGCCACCGGAAGGCGTATTTGGAGGACCCATATTACTGAGTGGATTGTAGATCTGTGACCAGGATGAGTTGCCGCATAGAACAGAGCTAACCCGTTCGCGTCCACTTGAACGCCGTAGTACTATAGTGTCACCTACCTCAGGCGTTGTCTCTACCACATGAAGTAAAGAAACGGGTGGAGATGGAGGTGAGCGTTGTTCAACCGGGGCGTACAAATCTTGACGGTTTAGAAAGAGGGATGGCAGCGGCAGCGGCGTGGGCCGCGGTATCAAGAGGTCCACAGAAGAATACGATGAGTGTACGGTCGAAGAGGATCGTGCAGACGGCGAAAACTCCAGACCCATGACGTGCGAATCCGCAAACAGGGTATTCCTAAATAACGAGCTATGGCTGATAACAGAACTTGAAGTTCTCGCCCCTGGAGGGGTCGAGGGTAGTGTGGGTGGAGAAAGGGGCTCGTCGAACAGGGTATCCGCATTTTGAATGAGATCCTCCACGAGCGAGTCCTGAGCAAATAAGTAAGGAAAACAAGAATAGAATGCGACATGCCTTTAGGTAAAGGTAGCCTTCCACCAAAGTGTTACCACGAAACACGGCGTAACAGAACTGGGATCCAAGTGCTTTCGCAGTCATCCCGTTCTTGTCTGAATGGGCGGCAACGAGATGGAGATGCCGTGAAAGCTCTCCTAGAGTTTCCCTGTGAACTGGAGGTAGTTCGCGGATCACCGATCGCAACAGAGAGAAATCGTTTCCGGTATATTTGGCTATACGTGACATCAGAACGTGTATGAAACAGTCAGGAAGATTTAGCCCGCTCACCTTTATTTTGCCCGTATTGTCTAAAGTCCCGTAAAGAGAGCCTAAGCAGTGGCTCCGGAAGATCCCATAGGTAAAGCTAGTAGGCGGATCAAGTTTAGGACTTGACACGTTCGTAGTGTCTTACCTCGAGAAGCATCGCAACAGCGTAGATGTTGTCCGAAGAGCTGAAAGAAAATGTCTCCTCACTTTCTATCCTGCGTCGCAACTGAATGTGACTTCGTGTCAGCTAGCGGATCAGTCATTACTTAGCGGTGGAGTCAGCTGACCTGCAGTACTTCCGCGCCATTTATAGCGTTTTTTATAGAACCTTCCTGCGCCACTAAACACAACCTCAAGCTCAGGCCTTGAAAGGCTTACCGAATAAATTTTGTGAGTATTCAAACCCCTTCTCTCGACCTCTGCGATGCACATCCCGATAACTTTTGACACATAGTGTTGATTGGCCGTGGGGTCTACCAGGGGGATACCGAAAACCAAGTTTGAAGAGTAGCCACTGGAACGATAGTTGCGATAGAGTGTGAGAGGAGGAATAGAAAGGGAAAAGGCGCGACGGAAGGACCCTGTCAAATCAGACCCATCACTCCCGTCAAAAGCTCTCCGTACACCTGGTCTGGTACCCAAAGCCAGGTCGTGATATGTCTTACTTGCTGTGCTGCAGGTTGTCTCAGGTTCCTTACGATTTCGCGAAAGGCTACTAGCACTGACATCATATCATCCAGATATTTGGCAAGAACGCCCTTGACGGTTGTCCTGAAAACAAGGTCTTCAAGACACTGTGCGAACATGTTTGGTGTAACTTCGTTGTATGGCATAGAATACCACTTACATTATATCCGTCCTCCAGATTTTCAGCCCTGCATGATCGAATGATGTTGAGTTGGCGAACAGCTTTCCTACAGTCGTCTTCAAGCGCTAATTCGGAAAGTTAATTCAGGAAACGAAGTCAGTGATGCTATCGCCGCACACGGTTCTTCAGACTCGGCGCGCTCAGGTTCTCGCTTAGGTTTCGGAGGTTTCGGAAATGAGTGAAACTTTTTGTCCGAAGCACGTTGAGGACCAGTGGAGGGAGCATGGTCCCCGGGGGGTTTTTTCCTCAAGCATGTCTGCTGAAGCTTCGCGATTGTATTCTCTGCGTAATCCGCATAATCTGCCGCAGAGTTCCTCAGATTTGTCTCGAGCCGCTTTCTCGTCTGATCTTCCGCATCCTTTGGACGCCATTGTCAGTAAAGGACCCGGCCCCAACGAAAAGTTATAGACTTTCCTTTAATGCTGCAAGGGGTCTAATGACGTCGGTATCCAAGCTACTCACAAAAGCCTCCCGGGTGCTGGCCTCTGTAACGGTTGTGGGCCCAACCTGTAACTCAGGGTGTGCGGGAGCATACCTCTTTGTAGACCCTCTCTGACTATATCCCATGCAGCTCTCGTTGGAGTCGGTTCCGCACGTGAGCCGAACGATGCGTCGACGACATTTGCCTCGCGATGGAGTTTCCGTAAAGAGGCGATACTTGGAGAGTAGGCAATCAGCCAAACACGTGGCAAGTTTAATTTTTTGAACAACTGACTATTCTTCCTCAATACGTCGCCTGAAGGACCCAGGGTTAGTAAACTAGAACAAAATGAGCCACATCGACGGACCTTTTTTTAAAGAAAGCCAAGTAGCGGTTTGCGATGATCTTAAGGTGCGAGTCGAACAGAGCAAGAAAGCTTTTCGTTTGGTTTTCTAACGCCTCTTTTGGCTGAGGATCCGTAGACATGAAGGGCACTGACATGGTTTGTGACTGGAGTCGCAGCGTGAAGCTTAGCCTTGAACAAGCTGCGGCTATTGATGTGAGGGATATTCGCCTGAGTCAGTCACTGAGCCCCTGCTCGGAGTATATTATCCCAGGCCCCCCCAAAACGGCACAGTCAGCTGTTGACGTGACACGCGATTTCAACGTTCGGCATGGCCTTCGGAATGCTGCTGGTGAGCAGTACCGAATCGAGAATAAGGCATTGTCTTAATTGCGCTCTCGATTTTTGAGCTGGGATTACAGTAAAACCAAAAATTGTATGACTTCGTAATTGCGGAGAAAGGAGGTCACATACGTTCTCCTCAGCACTACCCCCCCAAACGCTCTGGGGAGCTCTACGCTGAGCCCACCTCCCCACGTTCATCAGTGGCTTTGGAAATTGGACTCCGAGTCGGACGTAGGGGTACGTTCTCATGTCTGCTTATCTTCGGCCCGTTCAAGTTCCATTGGCAGCCTCTTTGCATCTCTTTGGACTGCATGATCGTCTCTTGAATCAGAGAGGTTGGGTGGTGCTCTACCGGACTTGGACTCCAGATGCGATCCAAGGGTGTACTCGCATGGTCTACAAAGAAGACCGAGGGGAGATCGAACCAATATAGCCCGGGCCCAAAAATGGATCTCGGCTACCCCATTCTGACGCGGAGACTTCGCCTAATTCAAGTCCTATCCTCAACGTCTAACTTAAAAGATCTGACGGCTCGCGCAGTGCCACAGTATCGCTGAGTGCGAACCTCCAGTTACAGTTGCTTCCGCTTCGAAAATAGTGTTGTACTGAACTGTACTGTGCAGCGAGTTGCCTGCGCTGGTTGTTGCGCTGGTGAAAAAACGTGCGTGATGCCATGCCAGCGAGTTGCCAGCGCGGGACGCGGATGCACGTAGAGGTTTTGAACAGGAACTGAGGACATGCACGTCCTGTGCAAATCCCAGTGGCGGCCTGCCCGACTCGATTCCACAAGTTTTGAAAGACGTAACCTTGATACCCAGTCAGGAATCAAAATTCACCGTCAGTGCGAGATTAATTTATGCAGTCGCCGACGTGTTGGCGGTCGAGAATTTCTTACTTGGCACGATCATCTCCACCAGATTAGTGCGACCGTTCTCTGCTGTAATATGGCAAATACAAAATTGTCCAATCTTCCCTTCATTCCTCTCGTTTGTGACCCAGTGATGTACAGGGCTGGGCTCAGAGCCCTAAAGCCTGGCTCTCAAAGCCTGAGCCCAACCCGGCCCTACATTTGTCACACGGATGCACGGGAAGTCACTAAGTGGTGAGCCCCGAAATATCCAAGGCGATAAGCCCCCATATCATCCCCTTCCAACTAGCAGCTGCAATATAGTACGCACAGATATGCAATCAATTCACGGTCGAGGGTTCTTGAATTGGAATGTTGTTCATTTATTTCAAGGGTTACAATTTCTTGTTCTTCGTTGTCTGCGGAGCACCTAGCGTAACTGAAAACATGAGGCCGATAATCAATCAGTGCAGGGTCTCATGAGGGTTCAAAGGCTGGACGCACTGCCAACACCGCTGCCGTCCTTCGCGAGGCCCATCTTCTCGACCTTCTCGCCAAGCAAGATCCGCAGCGCCTTCCCGCATGCACTCCTCGAAGCCAGAATAGTGTCGGTGCAAACTATCCACACAAACAAAAAAGGAAATCAGTGCTAATTCTGCATCGGCTGGGCATGCATTTCCCGTCACCCGTCACTCACCTCCGCTTGCCGCCTACCGCCGACGCCTCTGCTGGTCATGCGTCCTTCCCGAGCCCGGTGACGTGGCACATCTAGAGCGCGACCGTCGCGATGGCGGACGCGGTCAGCCGCGCAGAACGGCGCACGACGAGCGGTGCGTCGCGCAGGGAGACCTCGCCCGGCGCGTAGCCGAGGTGCTCGCGCACGATCTCTTGCCTGAAGCGTGGCAAGAATGAGCTTCTCCAGATCCTCCACGAGCGTCGCGTCAGCGTCGTCATCGTCTCTACCGTCTCTGCCGCTTCACTCACTCTCGACGAGGCTGAGCACCTCCATATTGGGCCCGTAGTGCTTGCTCAGTCGCCTTGCTGCCGAGGAGGATCGGCTGTGGAGGTGCAGACGTATATGATCCGAAGGCGTCGCCAGAGGTCAAGAAAGCAATGGGCCTTGTTGAAGTGAGTGACGGTCAACCCATCAGGTAGAAAGTCGATGCATCGAATAAATCCGTCGCTTCCTGTCTTGACTCTCGAGATACTTTTGCTGTTTAACATGAAAGTTTTGTCACCGCCTTGGTCACCGCGCGACTCTAAAATGCACAACCGGCTGCATTGGACCGAATGAGCACAGCGGAAGAAGCAGAGCGACAGCCTTGAGAATGACGGGGATAGGGCGGTGACATGAGGCAAAGACAGTGAAAGCTCCACAATGTGAGGGACGAAGACTCGGACACGAACGAGAACGGGATGCATGACGGCCCGGGGGGCCACTTATTACTGTAATCGTGACCGGACCGGTCATCATAGGGTGTCGTCTTACCTATTCGTTCCACCTGCGGACCCAGAGTACATCCACCAGTGCAGAGAACCAGGCCTACAGCCCCCGCATACTACTCGTGCATCACACCGTGCGTCGTGCCTGCCTTACTCTACGCATCCCGCTCATCCTCAGGTTCCAGTCGGAAGACCAAGATCTCATTCGAGTGCTGACAGGTAGTCTGCCCGCTCAGCAGCATCACCATCGTCGTGGCCTGGCTTCTCACCAAATGATGGAACTACATGCTCACACTACAGCCCCCGCAAACTCATGCGTAGCATGCAAAGCAGATGGGGCAGCCCAATACCTTGCAGCCTACAAATAGTCCGAGCGCTGTCCGCCCACACCAATCTGAGAGCGCGTGTTCAAGACCCCAGGTGCGGTCCTACGCACGGCGTTCACGAGCATCCCGCGTCTGAACAGGACAGACTTCGAGACGCTCCGTACGTCATTGGCACACCCGGTCCCCCCGCACTTCAGATCTCCTACCCATTGTCCCCGTTCTTCGCCTCTTAAGCTCCGCGCCTCCCCGGATTCGGCCTGGAAAAGGTCGCCGGACGTGTTCGAGCCCCCCTTCCGCACAGCACGACTGGAGGCGCTCCAACCAATCTCCCCGCTGTTACCACGTGGCCTAGTAGCAGCAGAGGCGCGAGCAAATGAATGAGTGTTAGCGTGAACTCTGTCTGTGGCGTCAAACCCCATCTCAACTCCCCCTTTCCTGGTCCTACGCCGGCGCGCGACTATGCGTCGCCGAGTCATTCAAGCGCAGGTGCGAGGAGAGAGAACCCACCCTAGGACATCGAGCTCCAACGAGGCCGCGGCCCTGGGTAGTGTATGGTCCGGTTGGCGCTTGGCCTCTATCGACCTCGTAAGTTCATATAGTTTCCATCATATGTTAGATACCTATTTTGCATCATTTCACTGACATCAGTTCGTCGTGGGAAGAAATGGCAAGCCCAACAGTTATTATCTGGATCCTTTCAGTCGATGTAAGAAGCCAAACTTCCCCTTATATCAAGTATGCACCCAACTGTCGTCGAGCCGGGGCAAGGCAATGTACTCATACCGCTCCAGTGCATAACCCAAGGAAGACCCAGGCGTCCCACGATTGGCCAACTCCAAGTTCCGCAAAGAAATGAGGTCGATGCTCCATACATGCCGACCCATTCTACTCTCCCCGCCGCAAGAAAGTACAAGAAAGTACGACGGTACGATGCTCTTGTGCTCGCATGGCTAGTAGCTTTCGCCCCGATGCACGACTTCTCGCCCGCTATGCCGGAGATGCCCTCTGTCGGGAGCTGCGAGATGATGGTGCAGGAGGTACACAGGCACGAGATGGAGGGAAAGCGGTTGGGTTCGTGCTCAACACGATTGGTAGGTGCCGTCCGGCTGCCTAGATGTTCCCCTTCCCTCTCACTAATTCCCGGATAGAACATGGTGCCGGGAAGAATGTCCTGGTACCTCCGCCCCATGACCTCAACGCTTCTCTTCTGCTCCGCGGGGTCGCGCGAATCTCTCAGCAAGGCGACGACACCCAGTCATCTGTAACTGTAAATAAGAACAATAGAGGTGGACAGTACAATACGGTAATACTACCTAGAAAATGCTACCATTGTCATCGCTGCCCACATCGTTGGGCTGCACGGTTCAGAGTGGCCGCAGCGGGGTCGCTATCCCCTTTGTCGTCGTCGTCGTAGTGGTGCGCGCGGCAGAGGACTGCGCAGGTGCGCAGAGCTGGCACTGGTGCGAAGTGCCCTCCGCCGCAGCCCGCGTTGTCGTCATCATCAGGGGGGCGCATGGCAGGGTGGGTAGTCCCATTTCCGTCGCTACTATGGTCACCGAGTGTGCGCGGGGTCGGAGCAGGTGGCGAGCAAAGTCGTACAGTGCAACAACATAATTCACTGACATGGGCTTGGGCTTCGGTGGGGCAGGTTCGCCACGGCGACTGCCGCGGCCGAGGCCGACGGCGTGTAGGGAGGTGGGCAGTGGTTCGGCGGCGGGTGGGCGGGACGGCACTGCTTCCATTTGCCTGGAAGCATTGTAGCAAGCGCCATGACCGGGATCTCCGCTGGTACCACCATGATCCTTTTACGCTTGACTGCATACCCGGCGGCCACTTGTATTGTCCCATTTCTTCTCGTTCCCTAACACGAAGTGTCACTTTGTACTCCTGTAGGTAGTTGCACATGCGAAACGTCACATGTCATATACAGTAGCTGTGCATCGTATCGGCTGTGCATTCATTGCCTTTCGGGGCTTCACTTTAGACACAACTTCAGCAGCAGAGGCTTATATGATATCCCAATTTCAGTCCTCAGACTCACCGTTACCCCCCCGCTACGTGTCCCTAGATTTTTTCCAATGAACCCCCTTCCGCCATTAGGGTCCCGAGACCAGCTTACTACTTCTAGTGTGCGTGTTTTGCTGCCAGTGACCTTTGTTCCATCCGCAAGCGATTCCATAGTAACAGCGCACATCGGTTTTTCTGCATTTATGGCTTAGAACCATAAATTCATCAGTCCCATGCACGGGTAACATCTACCTACACCAAGGCGCACTGGCAGGCGGGAATCTGCGATGTCATTCCCGAGAAACGCGTCCAACTTCTAGATGTCGTGTGATTGGACGCGGCGCCAGGGGGAAATAAAATGATGTTTTTGCAGAAGGTCGAATCGCTCATACAAAATTCTTTAGCTAATAGTCCTTTATCTAGTGCTGCAGTACGAGAGACAAACACACTCATGGTGCCCTTCCCCACAAAGCTGGGACGCCCTGGAACCTATATGTGATATAAACGAGAAATGGAATACGAGTACATTACGAGGATCTCTTCATAGCGCGATGAGGTAAAATCTCGGAGTCTAAACCATACTTTCCGCGGTGGGGCGCTCATTATGCTCTGCTCCAGGATCCAAGGGAGGAGTACCTGTCCGTAACATGGCGTCTTCGATGGGTTCCGGAAGCTGGCGAACAACCAACCATATAACCAAACATGTCAAGGTCAGTATGGCGGCTACAAGAACGAGCGTCAAAAGGAGCGAAGTGGGGGGAAGATCGGCGAACGCCATCCAAAAGCCCTGCATCGAGAACAGAAGCAATGCCCAAACGAACAATGCCTGCGGAAGGCTGTGAACGACCGCAATTGGTTGGAAACCATAGCCTGTGTTCCGGTCCTTCAGGTATGCAACCTGTTGAACTCTGAGTTAATTTTGAACGCTGAGCGGGAGGGCGTTACCATGCTCACTGAATTGTAAGTATTCATGCTAAGAAGTCGCTGATATTGTTGCAAGAGGAACGATGTAATGGCGATGTCAAAGGCACAGAGGAACAACGAGGCCTTGATCAAACCAGAGAAAGGGGTCATTTGCATTGTAGGAATACTCGCGCTGGAGATTACAGAAACATTAGCAGGGCCATCTGGACTGGGAAAGGCCTTCTCACCTGAGAAGTGCCAAGATCTTCGATGAAAAGGTCAGTAATGATGCACTCATAGCTGCGATCCAGCTTACCCATGACCTCGTCTGCTTCAAGTCTTCAACCGTCTCAGAAACGTACTCGGGCCAACGGGACGTGTCAGCGAATTGATCTTCCCAAAGGTTCGTGAACCGCGCTTCATAGTGATCGGGAATACCAAAAAGAAGGACTTTTGATACGACTGCCATAATGAGGCCCGATTTACTTTCTGGTGCCTCCAAAATGAGTTGATCAGAGGACAATTGGCAGTGATCTTCGCCGAAACGGATAAAGAAGCGATGGTTCGCTGCATTAAGAAGGGTCGTAAGGGGTACCACAGTTCATAAAGACGTACAACCTACCGATGGTCGCCCATAACCTGGCGACATAAGTGACGACAAAGGGGTTAGAAGCATGATCTACCAAGAACAAATTAATCGAGGGCCACGCAAGATGGACCAAGTGAAACACACCTCTACTACGCTGAAGAAGTTCGATAAGATCTTCACACTGGTTAGGCGTGTAGGGAAAGGTGGGAATTTCTGAGGTAAGTGCATCTACGTACTCTCTGTCACTCCGGACCCCGGTGCGTGAGCAAACAAGGGATTTCTGCCTCACCTGCGTGTGCATGTAAAAAGATGGCCAGAAGCTCGTTCAAGGCAATCGCGGAGTATTGAGAAGCGGTCTTTGGGAACAGCTCAACATGAATCCAGTAATTTTCTTCCAGAGAGTGTTCTGGTCGTAAACTTTTAGCCCACTTGGCAAGGCAGAATTTGATATTACAAAAACATACGGAGGTGGTCGCTTGAGTAGGAGTGCGGAAGTCCGACGCTGGTGGTGTCGAGGGTGTGCAACCAGAAGATGGTGCGAAGACCATGATCCGCGAAGTAATAGTTGCAAGTACCTGAATCCTGGTGTATTTCTAGGAAGAGGTGGGAAGTCTCCAGAAGGTGGACATTTCCCTCGGTGATGATATCGCAGATAATGGCCAACCAGGCATTCAGCTGGTCCGAAACCCCAGGCTCAGTAATATGGGCCTCCGTGACAATTGTGATTCCCGCTTGCGCCTTGCCATGGGCGTAGCGCTTACCCTCTGGGTGAGAGGATACGGTCCATCCCTGGGACTGGTAGGATGGTCTTCGGGGCGATAGGTTTAAAAGGTTCTACGCGACGATGGGGGAAACCGACGTACGCTGATACAAGATTGGCTCCCAACGGAATAATGGTCGGTGAGACACGCACACTGAAAAAAAGTGAGGTGGTCGGGTGCGCGCGAGGGGATCTCTAGCATACCGCACAATGTCTCGATACCTCGAGTCCCTGATGGTGGAAGGGAGGATTGGGAATAAGTTGGACTTTCTGGCATTCATGGCACCGTTAACGGCAGACAATGTTGGGTCTGGGTATGAATGCAAGAAAGGGTGACCTGGCCAGTCTTTATGCTTTATGGCCCGTCTTGTCACGGTGAAGTGTCCTGTGCATCATCGAATCACCGGGGATTGCGGACCAAAGTTGGTATGCATCTTAGCAAACAATCCAGCGCGCACTAATGAGGTGGGGACTCGAATGAAACAAGGGAAAGGACGCGATCGCTTCGCTCGGAAGTGATGGAACAGAGCATGCCAGTGCTAGGGGAATTTGGTGGTGAACTGAGTACGTCGTGTATCGTTCGTGTATCGTTTGCGATTGTGTGCGCGTATGCCCGCGCTGTGTTTCCGTGTATGCGTGAATGTGTTGCTTACTATCTCAAGCTCTTCCGCCTCGGGTATTCTTACTGTAGCAAAGTGACGCTGTCTTTGCGTCATAAAATCTCGGTTTACTTTACAGAGTTGTGTACATGTACGAGTAGTATAAAAGGGCTCGAATGCGAGCCCCTAAATGTAATCGATTCTGCCCTCTTATCACAAGGGCTCCCATCGCTCGTCGTCCGCGTTCGCTCGTAAAACACTCCCTTTATCGTCCAAACTCATTCCCGCGTCCCATAACCTCACCATTTGGCGCTAGCAAAAAGACTAACTCCGGAATGACCCACTCTGAGTCGTTGTGCCCGGTGAACTGGAAAAAGCACAGGATTCGGTGTGAGACCTTGGATTGCAGAAAAATAAATAGAGTATACGTCCGGTCCGTGGCTGGGCGTGGTGACGCCGCTGGCGCGCATTGACCGCGCCCGCCCGTTTTCGCGTGCCATACTGTAGTACGACTAGAAAAATTAGATGTAGCTTAATTAGATAATAAGAATATATTTAATGTTTTGTTAAGTTGCTTGGACATTTAAAAAACATATGAATGCTGACCAAAGACAATGTGTACAATTAAGGAAATACACTTTTATATATATATATATATATATATATATATTGGAAAGCGCTCTATATTCGGGAAACCACATACTAGCTAAAGTAGGTAGTGACCGTATCTAGGTGTTAGGCAGCAGGAGATTGTAGGTATCAGCCCTACCTAACGCGCGGAAGCCGGGCCAGAGCCCAGATGTGAGGGAAAATACAGATTAAAGTACACCCCTGGTGTCAGTGTTGTGCCAGTCAGCGACTAGTCGTGACGGTCAGGGAAGTCATCTGACTATGGGGGTCACTGACCGCAAGTGACCATGGCTGTTCCCACGCCTACATCAGTGAGTGAGGTAATCGGTGAAACCCAATTCGGCAATCAATTTGTATGCATAAAAACTAAGTCGCGTCGCGCGCGCATGCTAGACAACAAATATACTATCAAGAGCATGATCGATCTCTACATCAACACCTTCCGCTCCTGTTGGGTCCGAGTTAAGGAGCTCATAGAGCTCCAGTTCCTCGTTTAGGCTCCGAGACGCGCTGCGTTCATGTAATGAAATCCAATTTTTTTCTGTGTGGTCGAAGAGGTCGACGATCGTCATTGAAATAGTTGACGGCATTTCTCCGTCCCTGTCGTCATTGTCGTAGTCTGACTGCCTGCCAAAAGAGTCTGTAATGCGATTGAACTCGTTAGTGTCACCATCCGACAACTGCTGTAACACAGGAATCACAGGATCAATATCCATCGCAACGTCTCCTGCTTCATCGTCCAGCGGCGGGGTGAGGGGGGACTCCAGTTGACCCGAGGAGGCACTTGCTTGTGACGGTGTCCCATAGAAGCGCTTCATCCGTTGTTTAGTATCTCCGCTGCGCACGTGTTCATCGCGTATGTGCATTTTCAGTTCAGCGAGTGAGGTGAGGGTGGTCTTTCCTAGACGATTCCTGAGCTTTGTGAGAGTGTTGCCGAAGACGCTGAACAACCGCTCGCAGGAGGCGGAATTGGGACAAATAGACAAGATGTGAAGCGCGAGCTTAAAGAGCGGTGGTGGGGCGGAGCGTGGGGCGGAGCCGGTGGTGATGGGAATCATTCCCTCGTATAGCTCGACCGGATCCGAGGACACACCATCAGCCAGTGCCTTATCTTTGATGGGACCAGCATACGCCGCCAAGTCACCGCCATCCTCGCTAAAGTAGTCCTGGATGTTTGTGAAGAGTGTGTTTATACTGGCGGCCAACTGATCGGGGGACTCGGTGATGGAGAAGAAGCGTTGATACAAACGCTTCAGCAACGAAAACACGCCAGCTCGTGTTAGGAACGAAACTTGAAGGGAAAATGGAGCCGTCTTGACAAACGGATTTAGAAGAACAGCTGCAATGAAGATGTCCTGGTCTGCTTTCGCCCACCGCTTCTCGATGCTGTCGAGAATCGCTGTACATCCGATGGCATTGTCGGGGTCTTTATGCATGATTTCGCGATAATATATGCTGAGGGAGCCAAACGTGAGCAAGATCTGATCCAAACGACAGAATGCCGCTTGGGCCACATTTGCGGCTCTCGCAAGGGGTTCAAGATGCGTCTTGAGGCTGTATCAAAAAATATTAGACCAATACCACTGATCTCGGATTAACGCACCGAGCTAACGAGTGCCAGAAAGTGCCGTCCTCAATAACTGCTATCATTTCACGCGCCTTTCGTTTGTTTGCTGCCGTCAAGCCCGGAGAAATGAAGACTTGTTGATTGGATTGAGCCATTGCGTCATGAGTAACGAGGGCTCGGAGAGGGAGCTGAAGCTCGAGCAGACGCTTGAAAGCGAGGTAGTGTGCCGTCCACCTTGTTAAGACCGCACGAATCACAGTAAGCGGCGGCTTTCCGCTTTGCGTCTGAACCTCCCGAAGGCGGGCAAGGACGTAAGTCTTGCTGCGTAGCCAGCTGATGAGATCCGAAGCCATCTTGCTATGCTTGACATATATCGACTCGGCCTTGAAGTAGTCCCCGACAATGAGGTTCACCTTTGAAATAGTTGTGTCAGTATAACGAAGAATATAAATAAATAAAAGGTCAAACCTGATGCGCAAAACAGTCAGGGCATACAAGATGTGGAAAACGCGCAAGTAGTAGCTTTCACGCTTTTCGAGATTCGCCAGATGCGTCTGTTGTGAACGCGACAACAGTGACCTTCCATTCTGACTGAAGGCACCCAAGTACTTCCAGCATTAAATCAAATAGATTGTCGGCCGTCTTTTTTCGTTAGACGCATCATGAACATTCACTGTATGGACCTAGTTCTAGTCAGATACAGTGTGCCCGTTGTGATAAAAGTGCCATACCTTCTTATCAACCATGATCATGAACGCAATGTAGTGGTGGAAGTTTTCGCCTGTCCAGCCATCGCACGAGGCAGTCGCGTTCTTGCCACGAACCCGCTGCTTTGCCTTCTGTTGTAATTCGTTGAGTGTTTGCGGCAGAAGACGTTTGGTAAGAACTTTTCGACTTGGCGACTTGGCTTGCGGAACAAAATCGTTGCAAAAATCCAGCCACTCTGGGTTTTCTACCCACAAGAGCGAAAATCCTGCTGCTGCAGTGATGCGCGTGATTCGTTCCTCGAAGCGCGCCTGACGTGCGTCTGACCAGGTCGGTTCAGCGAGTGCTTGAGGAGGGTTAAGTGAAGAGGCACGAGTTGCGCCGCGTCGAGATTGAGATTGAGATTGAGATGGGATTTGCGGGAAAGTGAAGGGAGAGTGACCACGGCCAGACGATGAGGTGGAGATAGAGGAGGCAACAGAGGGCTCTCGTTCAAAATCAGAACAAGATCCCCTTGGTACTACTGAGAGAGTATACGGGGACTGGAAGGTGTCAGAAGGTGTTTGAACATGGAACACAGGTATTTGACGTTGGAATGATGATGACGATGCCCCAGGATCATCGGATTCTTCCTCCATGTCGCGACGAGTCCTTTTGCCAGCCGCAGGGGGTCCCGACACGCGATCTCGATGTGCCCCATCAGCTTTCTCAGACACTACCGTGGGCTGAAGCTTGCACTGTCGAAGATGATTGACCAGCCCCTCTGTACATGCTGCTACCCACCCACGGCCAGCCTCATTCTGCCCAACTGAAAAAACTAATGGAAAGGAATTGAACTAAGAAAAATTGATGTGATAGAGTTACGCACGCTCCAGTTCGATCACATCGTAGGATCGAGCAAACTGCCGAGTACCCGCTTCAACAGCTCTTGCGTCTTGTCCAAGGATCTCGTTGGTATGCTTGGCCAAACAGAGCTTGCAGTACACTTTTGGTTTGTCATGGGTTGCCCCTGTGCCCGAGTATGCTTCAAGTGCTTTTTGGGCAAGTTTTGGGTGGTCCTTAAAGAAATCGCGAGCCCAAGAACAATTAGATGACCAGCCGCCAGTATGACTCATTGTGGTATGGAATGAGAGTAATCGTACGATATTACACAATACGGATTCCGGAATGTGCTACTGTCACGTGATGAGAAAAGTCATGGTCATTCCACAGTCGCCGACTAGTCACCGACTAGTCGACATGTGTATGACACTGACTCTCGACTTTAGTCGGCGACTGTCCAGCACTGCCTGGTGTGGGGGTAGTGTGGGACTCAGTAGGGAACGTCACGGGTTTGTAAACCCGTGCGGGTACCCGGGTATGGGTTTGGCGGGTGCGGGTGCGGGTCTCGGTTGAGATACCCAGGAAAAAACCGTACCCGCACAACGGGTATGGCGGGTATTTTCAAGGAACCACTACCACTAGCATTACAACTTGAATGACCGCTAGCGTACATTAACTATGCCAAAAGAGATATTCAACTACCAGTCTACCATTACAATAGCCTATCCCCCAACTCCGTCAAACTTTCCAACACTCTCACAATGCAACTTGGACAGCGAAAACGGAAGGTGGCTTCTCGAATTACCGACGAGAACTTTGTAGGTGCAGACAGTAACGCAGTCACAAAGCGCCTTAAGCGCTCTGCTGACGCTGCTCAGGCGGCGGCTGTAAAACCTCGGAAAAGACAGGTATCAGTCGAGGACATCGAGGACGAGGACGATACTACACCAGTCAATGAGCAACCAAAAAAAGCGAATGCCCTTCTTGAGGCTGTCAGCACGCGTGACAGTGTCGACCCACTGGATAACGATCCAGTCTCAGTACCCGACGACCCCACAGACGACGACGACGACGAGCTAGCTAAACCTGTTGAGACCGCAGAAGGACAACGCAGTGAGTCAAACAAAGTCGGAAAGCTAAACATTAGCTCACCTGATTTCCCATCAGAACGATGATACACTAAACTGTCCCTAAGCGTTGGGAAACAGTCAGAGTTGCGCAGGGTCTAGGGGGTGTGAAGCGTTGCGAGGTGTCGCGCAGGCCTCCGCGGGGCGCGAGCGGTCGTATGCGGATCCGCGGCGGTCGCGGGCGCGTTGGTGTCGAAGGACTAGAGCCGCGCGCGAGTGCGGCGATGTCGGGAGAGGGAGCGAGGTCGGTCGATTGCGAGTGGTCGCAAACGGTCGCGCACGCGTCGGCGCGGCGCGAAACTTCGTATGAGTGGCCGCCGGGGTCGGTAACGCGTCGCGCTTGAGTCACTAAGGCCGCGCGCAAGTGCGGCACACTGAGGAACGCGAGGGGAGAGCTGCACTGAGCTCTGAAGTCCGAAATTGGAGGGGAGAACTCTACTATTAGAATCTGGTGTGTAAAGTTGTAAATACATGGCCTATATACTAGGGAATGTAGGCTAAGGAAAGAGGGTGAATTAGATAAACACAGGGGAAAGGGGAATGCTAAAACGCGAAGGGGAGAGTCCGCTCAGAGAGCGCGGGAAAGCGGCGGGCCGCGCGGGGACGCGGCGCTTAGAAAGCGCGCAAAAGCGCGGGAGAGCGCAGGAAAGTGCGAGAAAGCGCAAGCGAGTCTAAGAAGGTACTGGAAAGTGTAAATAGTGCGATTTCACCAGGCAGGGAGAGCACAGGCGTATCATCTCCTCCTCACTGAGATCTTGACTGTCCTCAGTCATCCGTGTGCGTCGCGGTCACTTGGATGCGGTGCGCGTGTCAATTGCAGGTGTCTTCCTTATCTGCGGTGCGAGTCTTGCTGTTGCCGAGTTGTGCGCGATGTTGATTCTGGCTGCTGCGCGAGGCGTGACTTGATCTTGCGCGTATAACTGGTGATGTTGTCGCGTGTTGCTGCACGTGGTTCAGCGGTCTTCAGGATCATTCTCGCGACGGCTGACAGTCGTAGTCGTCCTCCTAGTCGAAGGCGGTGGTCGGCGGCTCCATGGGTCGCTGGCTGATGCCATGTACTTCGCGGCGCTGACTGCTGGAGGGTGATGATATCAGTATCAAGGCGCGACTACCGCGTGTGTCGCTGCGCATGCGCGTCGGGTGCCTAGAATGCTCTTGGGACATCTACAGTCCTCGCGACTAGTCGCGGGAGTCTGCGTGGGCGTGGCGCGGTCGCTACGTCTTGTACTCTTGAGGCTTCCTCGCGCGATGGTGCTGATGTCTTGTGCTGAGTCGCATTCGCTGCGCGCGCTGTCACAGGAGTCGGAAACGCGTGAGATGGTACGCGGGGTTGTCCTGGACACCTAGCCGAGTCGCCTAAGGTCGCGCGATTGCTGCGCGGTCACTGATACACTTGCGCTTGAGGTGTGTCGCCAGCAGGTGCTTTTGTCCTAATGCCAAGTCGCTCTTGTCGCGCACGCGTTCGCGGAACCTGAGAACGCTTGAGTTGACATCTGGGGTTGCTCTGAACCCTTGTGCAAGATGCGAAGGTGCGCGCGCGCGCGGTTGCAGCGTGTGGCGCGCCGCGCTAGTTCGTGGTGCGCGCGGTCGCAGGTGTGACGCACCGCACTAGGTCACGGTGCGCGCGGTCGCAGTTGTGATGCGCCGCGCTAGGTCGCGCTGTGCGCGCGGTCGCAGTTGTGACGCGCCGCGCTAGGTCGTGGTGCGCGCGGTCGCAGGTGTGACGCGCCGCACTAGGTCACGGTGCGCGCGGTCGCAGGTGTGACGCGCCGCACTAGGTCACGGTGCGCGCAGTCACAGGTGTGACACGCCGCACTAGGTCACGGTGCGCGCAGTCGCAGTGTGATGCGCCGCGCTAGTTTGCGGCGCGCACGGTCGCTGCGTTGTCGTGCATTGTTGTTGACTCGCCGTGCGCAGGGTCGCGCCGTCGCGCGTGTGGTCTCGCCGTGCGATGTGCTGCGTTGTCGTGCGTTGACTCGCCGCGTGGTCGCTGGGATGCTCGCGCTTGATGTATTTCATTGGGTGGTGCTCTTCTCCTAATGCAACGTCGCACTTGTCGCGCGTGCCTTCGCGCGACTGGAAAACGCTGCTACTGACGCCTAGAACTGTTTTGTACCCTCGCGCGAGCCGCGAAGGTCCGCGCGACGCTGGCGCAGTTGATGCTGTCAGACTCGAGAAACCCTGTGTGATACTCCTTGACTCATGTTGCTGCCAGTTAGCTGGTGTCGTGCACGTTGCCGCGGTTGCTGTAATCGCCGTCGCGAGTCCTAGTTGCAATCGCCGGTCTTCTTGCACGACGCGCACGTCCGCGCGCGCATGGCGCTACTGTTGTCGCCACTGAAGTCTTGCGCTTGACTCTTTGCTACGCTGGGTGTTGCTCTTCAGAGAACTGCGTCGCGTTCCACCGCGCACGCTGCCGCGGAACCTGAAATCGCTGCTGTCAATGCGCGAGGTTCTCTGAAACTTGATGGCGACGTGCGAGCCGCCGCGCAACTGTGGCGCGCTCGCGGTCGGGTCTGCACTGGAGGCTACTTGATGTGGCTGCTCCTGGTTGTTCTCGTGCCGCTGCTGCCGCGCATGTCGCCGCGGGACTGGTAAACACTGTCAGTAGCTTGGAACGTCATCGCAAAAGAGTACGCGCGACGCGGGAACCTGCGCGAATGTGGCTCGCTTGCTGTCATCACTACATGAGATGGGCTGCCACTACAGATCGCGCGGTCGTCGCAGTTGCATTGCGGCACCTGCGCACGTTGCTGCGCGGGTTGTAAACACTTGCGTTGGCCGCTGACGTCGCTACGGCTGTCTGCGTGCATTGCCGGGGTCTGCACGCCGGTGGCATCGCTGTCGAGAGCGTCGGAAAGGGTGAGGGAGGCACAGTGGATGGGTGAGGGTCTGACGTGTCGCTGCTGGTCAGAAGGGGCTAGAAGACGAACGCTTGAAGTCGGAAAATAAACAAATAAACTTGAAGTCAGATGAATGTTGAAGGCGCAAACTGTAAACAAGGTGAAGGTGAAATGTGGGGGCGGGAGCGTGGATTCGCGCGCAGGGGCAGGGCCTAGTTCTCCTCCTCACTGAAAAATTGACTGTCCCCAGTCCTCAGCGAGCGCGTAACTGTGCATGGTGGGAAGCGTATACGTGCGCACTGAATCTCGAAGGTCGTAGGGTCGCTGGATGAGAGTCGCGCTGGGGTCGCGCATGCTCGGCACAACGTCTGGGGGCTTGCGCGTGTGGAATGGTAATTGCAGCGCCGTTGATTGGCGGCACGTCGTGGACTGCTTGACGCTTGCGGGCTGACGCGCGGTGGGAGAGACAACTTTGCGGCCATCGCGGCCGACTTTGGATTGCGACTAGGGTTTGGGGGGTTCGCGGCGCTGGCTGGGGATGCTCAGGAATGCTGGGACAAATGCTGGGTGACTTGTGAACGCTGCGCAAGACTGCGCGAGGGCTGGACGGGATGCTGCCACTTGGCATGACGCATGCTGGCTTGTAGGTGCTGCAGGGGACTCGGCTGGTATCGCGCGCGCTGGGCGATGGTGTGCGCGCGCTGGGTGATGCTGCGTGCGCGCTGGGCAATGGTGCGCGTGCGCTGGGCAATGGTGCGCACGCGCTGGGCGCTGTAGACACACAGGCTTCTACCACTGGCGCTGGTGCTTGTGGACACTGTGAGGGCTTCGCTCTTCCTGCAGCGCGGTCGTGCGCGAGCTGTGGTGCAGCTGCCTGGGCAAAATACACTGCGCATTCTTTGGGTGGCGCTGGGGTGCTTGCAGCTGCGTGCGCTGCCTCCGGCCGGATACCTGGGATGAAAGCGAACAGTCCCCTTTGTGAGACCATGAGCGGGGCTTCTCTGCGGTCACTGGCTGCCATCACGGCGAAGTTGGATTCACGCATCCATGGTCGCGCTCTTGGTGTCGCCGTGTCATCGCGCTCTGGCTCGCTCTGGCCAGGAACTGGTTGCGCTGCGCTCTTGGGCACTCCTGGGGCGTTGCTGGATCGCACTATGGCCTTCCTGAGGTCGCCGGGTGCTTCTGTAGCTCGCCGCCGATTGCTGGCTGCTCGTGGGTCGCATAGCGTACGCTCGGGGCTACGCGGCTGCCTAGGGACTTCAGACATCGCCAGGGCTGTCGCTTCTGCACCTGGGGACGTCGCTCCCATCACTGAGGGTATCGCCGATGTCGCATCTTGCAGCGCGGGGGTCTGTGGTCGCGCCAAATCCTCTAGATAGGCCGGCGCTGCTCGCTGCCCTGGGTGCTGACTATGGTACTCCTCGAATCGCTTGCGAAGGCACTTGCCTTTGATGCGCCGAGGCACCTCTGCTCCTGAGGGAAGGGTGAGCCTCCCAAACATGTTGCGCTTGCACATTCCTGCAAGGATGTACTCATCGGCCTCCTCACACTCCTCCTCAAGGTGCGTGCTGCTTCCGCAGAACTTGCATCGCTCAGATCGGCTCTGCACGGCTTCTGGATCTGGAGCGCGTGACTCTGGGCTCTTCTGCGCGTCGAGGATCGCCTCTAAACCGCTCTTGAGGGACGTGATTGCTTCGGCGAGGGCATCAAGCATCGCGGCGGTCGCGTCTGGTTGCGTGGGTTGGGCCGGTTCTGGGGCGGTCAGAAATGCGTTGACTGGCGTCGGCGTAGGTAGAACTGGCGCGCGCGGTGCTAGTGTCGACGCGGACGGCAGAAGAACGTCGCGCGCGGCCGATATGAGGGGCGCAGCGCACTTTGGAGCGAAGGTGGGAACTGTGGCAGGTGCATCTGCCTGTACAAACTGTAGCACGGGCGGGAATGCTTGGACTGGCGGCGGCATTGTCGGAATTGGTTTTGAAGTCTCTGCGGACGCGGTAAAAGGCGGCGCCGCGTCGCGCGGCGCTGGTACGAGAGACGCGGCGTGCTCCTGCTTGAGCGCATGTGTCGCGGTGCGTGGGTCTGATGGTATGGGCGAAAGTGATTCTGTAGCGAGCGGAAACGCATGTACTGTTGGCGGCGGGGATGTAAGCGGTGCAGGTGGTGCTAGCGATGATGGGGAAAGTATTAAAATGTCGCGCAGCGGGTCTACGAAGGGCGCGGTGCGCTGCCACGCAAGGACATATAGAGCGGCGTCGTAAATGGCTTCTGTGTCGTATGGGTCGTCTGGAAGGTGGTCTGGGAACCTGCGCTCAAGTCGGGCGTGGATGGCAGTGGCAAGGCGAGGCTCGAAGCTCGCTAGAAGGTAGCGCGCTTGCGTAGGTGCGGAAATGCGGCTCTTCGCGATGAGAAAACGCGAGATAATGAGGAACTCGCAGTAGTATGCCCCAAGCTCAATCTCAGAGCGAATTGCTGTGCGCGCGCAATGCGCAACGAGCATGTCGAGGTCCGCGAGGGTGTGCTCTTGTGCCGCTATCGCTTCTGGGTAAAGCGCGATGACTTCCGCCTTGAAGTCCTTGTAGGAACACGCAGGATCGCCAAATGCACGTGCTGTCTTCCACAGCCGCTCTACCGCTACGCTTGGGTAGCGCACTGCCGCGCGCTTCTTCTCTTGGTTGTCCGAGACGCGGTGCTTGAGGAAAAGGAACTCCAAGTCGTCGAAATAGCGCCAAATCTCACAGGGATCTGCAAGGTTGAGGACGGGCGCGCTGTCCTCACGCCGGTGCGGCAAGTCTTGGAATGGCATCGTCTTGTCTTGCTGGGGGTCTTTGCTAGTTCGGCTCGCTTCCGCGGTGGGCGCTTATGGCTGAAACAGTCGTACAATTTGGTCGCTAGTTGTGCGCTAAGGTCGCGAGGTGTCAAAAGTGACAGGAGACGCCGTGAGTTGCAAGGGGAACAGTAGAGAATGAAGTTTGAGGGTCCTCGGCTCAAGTGCGGCTAAATGTGTTGCAGAGGTCGCTTGAGAGTTGGAAAGTGCGGGTGAATGCAGGGGAATGAAGGCGAGCGAAAGCGAAGACTGGGAATGAGTGGAAATATGCAGGAAATGTCACTGAAGGGTCGGAAAATGCAAGAGAGTGTTGGGGAATGAGGGAAACGCGTGGGAACGCTCTTGTCACTGAAAGGTGTTGAGGTGAAGCTGCGCAAAAATGCGCAAAGACGCGGTCAGGAAGTAATACTTGAGGCCAAAGGTCGAAATATGCTTCCACCCCCTGCGGTGGTCACCAGATGATACACTAAACTGTCCCTAAGCGTTGGGAAACAGTCAGAGTTGCGCAGGGTCTAGGGGGTGTGAAGCGTTGCGAGGTGTCGCGCAGGCCTCCGCGGGGCGCGAGCGGTCGTATGCGGATCCGCGGCGGTCGCGGGCGCGTTGGTGTCGAAGGACTAGAGCCGCGCGCGAGTGCGGCGATGTCGGGAGAGGGAGCGAGGTCGGTCGATTGCGAGTGGTCGCAAACGGTCGCGCACGCGTCGGCGCGGCGCGAAACTTCGTATGAGTGGCCGCCGGGGTCGGTAACGCGTCGCGCTTGAGTCACTAAGGCCGCGCGCAAGTGCGGCACACTGAGGAACGCGAGGGGAGAGCTGCACTGAGCTCTGAAGTCCGAAATTGGAGGGGAGAACTCTACTATTAGAATCTGGTGTGTAAAGTTGTAAATACATGGCCTATATACTAGGGAATGTAGGCTAAGGAAAGAGGGTGAATTAGATAAACACAGGGGAAAGGGGAATGCTAAAACGCGAAGGGGAGAGTCCGCTCAGAGAGCGCGGGAAAGCGGCGGGCCGCGCGGGGACGCGGCGCTTAGAAAGCGCGCAAAAGCGCGGGAGAGCGCAGGAAAGTGCGAGAAAGCGCAAGCGAGTCTAAGAAGGTACTGGAAAGTGTAAATAGTGCGATTTCACCAGGCAGGGAGAGCACAGGCGTATCAACGACTATCTGTCGAATGGGTTTCTCAGGTCTACGCGTTCTTCGAGCCAACCCCATCCATTGAAATGGTTGATGGGCGCCGTCTCCACGAGTTTATGTGTACTGCATCGAATTGTAAGGGACGCGGCAAAAACCCGAGAGTGGTCCAACGCTACCTTGATACAACCGATCGTAACTCGACAGGAAATCTTCGCAAGCACGCACGACTGTGTTGGGGAGACGAGATCTTGCGTAATGCAGATAAGTGCGGCGACATAAGCAGCGTTCGGGAAGGGTTAGAAAATGTCAAGAAGCGAAAAGATGGATCACTCACTGCGACCTTTGAGTGGAAGGGAAATGGACGCGTTACTTTTTCTCATCACCAACACGATAAGGTCCAAACCAGGTTCGTGGTAATCAATAACCATCTAACTATCTAATATGGAGCTCAGGGCCGAAATTGTGCGCTGGGTATCGGAAAGCATGCGACCTTTTTCCATCGTCAGCGATCGAGGGTTTCAATGCCTCATGAAGACGGGTAGACCCGAATATTACATACCTTCTGTTGCCACTGTCTCGCGTGATGTCAAGGAGGTGTTCAAAAAGGTCCGGAGTAGGATTGCGAAAATGCTCCAGGTGAGGTCTTGGTTAGCGATACGATGTCATATGCCAAACCAACTGACTCACCTATCTAGAAACACAACGGAACCCTCAGCTTTGGGACAGACGCGTGGACTTCGCCTAACCACAAGGCGTATGTTGCTGTGACTGTCCACTTTGAACAGAACGGAAAGTCGATGTGTCTTCTGCTTGACCTCGTTGAGGTCGCAAAGTCCCATTCTGGCGCGAATCTCGCATCGGCGTTCGCAAAAATCCTGGCAGACTTTGGGATAGCACACAAGGTAAGCTTTCTATGTCATTTGATAATAAAAAAGCGACTTACCGTGAGCTTGCACATCAGATCCTCAGCGTTACATGCGATAACGCGTCACCGAACGACGTGATGGTTGATGTACTTGCTGACCTAGTTGTCGCATTTCCAGGTGCCGCGAATCGAACCCATTGCTTCACACATATCTTGAACCTAGTCGTGAAGGTAATTCTTCGCCAATTTGACATGCCAAAAGCAAGGGCGGACAAAGCACCCGATGCGGCACTGGTGGACCTTGCAGGGGAAATCGAGATGGAGGGAGAAGAAATGGATAAGAGAGGTGATGGAAACGAGGATGACGACGACAGAGAGGAGGGATGGGTTGATCCACGCGAAGGGATGTCACAGAAGGATCAAGACGAGCTCGATGCAACGGTGCGTCCAGTGCGGCTGGTACTGGTAAAGGTAAGTTCAAACTCAGCTCAACAAACCGAAACCGATACTCACAGTAGTCCAACTGAGTTTAGCTACGAAAACTGGCGTACGCGATCAAGAACTCCACAACAGTCCTGCTCCCTCGCTGGATTCAGCTCATTGAAGATCTCATGGATGATGGTAGCCCTTCTGACGCCCTTGCCGTTTGGATGATGCCGCGTGATGTCGCAACACACTGGAATTCAACATACGACATGCTCGTATTTGCTCTCGAATATCGCACGGTAATTGACGAAATTGCCAGTGACAGGGACATGAGAAAGTACGAGCTAGATGAGGAGGAATGGGGGCTTGCTCAACAGCTGTGCGATGTATTGGGGGTATGTCACGCTGATCGTTTTCCCCATTCCTGCCGCTCACCCTATCCCAGCTATTCAAGGACGCAACGATTTTCTTTTCGCGTTCAACGCCAAACCTTGCCACTGTGATCCCCGCAATGGATCACATCGATACACATCTTGCCACTGCGAGCCAGAGCCAGGACCCTAAGTACTCGTCTGCCATTCGCGCTTCGCTAACACTTGGAAAAGCTCACCTCAACAAGTACTACAACATGACCGATGACTCGGAAGTGTACCGAATAGTCATGAGTGAGTACACTTCCCTTGATCGTTCATTCTTTTATGATCCTGTTGAACACTGGCAGTCTTACACCCACGGCACAAACTTCAATATTTCCGCAACGCCAACTGGGACGAGACGTGGATCGTCACCGCAACTGAAATTGTCCGCGATGAGTTTTTGCGAGCATATGCGGCCCTCCCCATCGACGAGGCTATTGCTTGCACGCAGGATGTACGTATTACGCGTACTACAGTATCTTTTTCCCTCTCACTTCAAACCTTTTTAGACTACTACGCCCACCACTACTAGTAGCAAAACGAACATCTTCGACGATCTTCCATCGACCTCTGCCCGCCGCCTCACTTCCGAGCTCAAGAACGAACTCCAAGAATACCTTCGCTATCCGATTGAAAATGTCAAGGACGCATCCGCGTGGTGGGTCAAGAATCGAGCAGTCTACCCCCGCCTCTCTCGGATGGCATTAGACTACTTGTCGATACCGGGTAAGTTACATCATTAAGTCTCCCATACCTGATCTGACAATCCCTATAGCTACTTCAGTTGACGTTGAACGAGTCTTCAGCAAGGGAAGACTCGTTCTGTCCCACGTTCGAAATCGACTCTCGGTGGAGTCCACGCGTGCATCGATGTGTCTTGGTGCTTGGAGTAGGATGGGTTTGGTGAAGGACAGGGATGTACTGGACGCGGCGAAACTTCCCGATGTACAAGGGTGCGAGGCGGAGCTAGATAGTGGCTGGGATGATGTTTCTGAGTAGTACAGTACTGATGTTGAACGCTCTGAGCCCCCATTGTAAGGGCTGCGTACAATTTGTTAACGCCACGCCAACCCGCAGTGCCAACCCGCACAGGTTTTCATACCCGCACAACCCGTAAGTACCCATACCCGTAGCGACTGGGACCCATACCCGTGACCCCGGGTACGGGTTTTACACGGGTGCGGGTACGGGTAAGGCCCGAGTGACCCACGGGTTACCCGTGACGAACACTAGGACTCAGTGCACGTTGTCGTCGCCATTGGTGGCCTGGGTCTGGTGCGCACTCCTACCCACTAAAAACTCACAGTCGAAAGTCCACCTATCCAGCAGACCAGAGGACTTCTTCAGTGCTTCTTCCCAGTTGCCTCCAGGCTGGGGGAATGGAACAGCTTTCTTTGTTCTGTTTACTAAAAGGGTTTGTGGACTTGGAGGATTAAATTATTTACTGTAAGAACTTCCCCGAGGTTACCTCCATGATCCGGGGGACGACGTGTTTCTGTTTGGCTATGTTATTGTGTTATTTGGTGGTGCTTGTGATAAGGGGGTGGGGGTCGGAGATGGAAACCCTGGGGCCAGCGCGCTCTGAATTCCCTTAGGTCGAGCAGCGCTCCGGAGCTCCCTGCCAAATCAGGCCTTTTGCTTATCTCATTGCTTGCTGGCATTTTGTGTTTGTTTTTATTGTGGTTGTGTTTGGTAGTTGTTGTCACACAGTTCAAAATCGAGTGTTCGAGTTCGACATTCAATGTTCAATGTTCAACGCGCTCAGCATTCGGTGGGTAAACAATTGATAGGTACATTATTATGCCTGGTAGGGCTAAGGCTGGGCACGAGTCCGGGTCACTCACAGGTACCCATGAGTTGACCCGTGGGAATACCCACAGGTCACTGGATCCGTGGATCCGGATCCACTCATAGTGATGGATCCTCAAGGATCTGGGTTTGACATTTAAGAGGTAAAATACCCATCATGGGTACCCACTGGGCCACCCTGATATCAATGCCTGATGTACCATCTCAGTGCCACATTGCCCTGTCAATGTATTTTCCGACTTTGCAGATTTTGGCAGTCGACCATGTTTCCGCACAACCTCACCACCAAGGTCACGTGACCGGGCCACCGGCCACCGCAGTATTGGGACATTGATTGGTCACAACATCCGTAAGAATGGGGTCAAAATTTGAGAATCCGACAAAAAAGAAAAGACCAGGGAAGTACAAGTTCAATATTTGGTGCATAAATACTACAGGGGAGATGCTAATATTTATCTCTAATGTTGCCGCCGTCATTGCCACTGTTGTTGCATCCAGCGCGAGCGAAGTTAGAAAGTGGAGAACTCGAGCGGTCGCTCTGGTAAGCTCGGCTCGTTCTGGCGTGGTGGTCGATATTGGAAGTCTGTGTAAACACCAATCAGCTAATGCCTGAACGGACGGGGTTGGGAAAAATATGTACCACCAACCGCATCATGCCCACTTGACGATGCTGATGACGATGTCGGCGCAGCACCCGGCGCCGCCGCATCGTCCACGTCCCTCGTCGCTTCACCATCCCGCGAAAAGAACAAGAGCAACCGCCAGCGCTGGTGAACGCCGCTGCCACCACCACCCTGCACTACTTCCTGCGTCGCCTCCTCCATCGGTCGAGGACGACCCCGCTGGGTGCGGTTCGGGGCCGGCGGTAAGAGGCTCAGTCGGTGCTGTCTGCGCGCGTGCGGGGGTGACGGGCGGGGCGCTCCTGGCGCCGTTGGTGGGCGAGGTGCCGGGACGTGACGAGGCAAGCGGCGCTTGCTGCATTGCCGCAGCGTCGATCGAGCGGGGGCGTGGTCGTCGGCGTCGAGGAACGTAAGGCGTGGGCTGCATTTGCGACTGTGAGGGGCGTGCGGTGGCTGGGGAGTCGGGCTCTGAGTCGGCCAGAGACACGATGGCGGAAGAGGTGGCGGAGGTGGTCGTGGAGGCGGTCGTCATGGCGGTGGAGGTGGAGCGTAGCGAGGCAGACGAGGTGCGTCGGAAGGTGCGCCAGGCCTGCGCGAGCAGGCTCACGGCCGTGCGTGGCGCTGCGGGCAGCGTCGTCCTCGTCCTCAGGGCTCGGGCTGGACGGTCGACTTGAAGAGGATGCGGTCGCACCAGCTTGGCACGCGCTGCCTGCTGCTCGAATTGTACACGCCCTTGTCGTCGTCGTCGCGCACCGTGCCGTCACCCGCACCGGTGAACGAGCGCGTCGAGCGTGCGTGAGAAACGAGGGATGGCGCGCTTGCAAGGACGTCGTTGTCGGCCTCGTCGGCGGTGGATGGCGTTACGCGCTGGCCGAGAAGCGGCGTTGTTGGGACGCTGCGAGCGCTCTTGATGATCGGATTCGCACGCGCTTTCCGCGCAGCTGCCTCTTCCTCCGTAATCTCGTAAGGCACCTTGCTCCCAGGGACGCACTTCACGTAGTCAGGAATCGGTGAAGGTTTGGGCATCCACCTGCCTCCGCCGGTGGCTTTGCAGATATTGGAACAGATCCGAAGGGGGTAGCTGCGCAGGTCATCGGGGAGCGAAGGATCCGGCGGCGGCGCTACTAGGGGGAGAGTACGGAATGGCGTGGAGGGGCAGGTCTTGTGCGAGTTGGTGCGGGCACCGACATCGAGGAGCATGTGGGAGACGACAGCGAGCGTGGGGAGGGGTTGCCGTGAATTTGGGCAGTAGCACGCGTCACAAACGCGTGCAGGTAGAACGGGCGAGGTGGGTGACGCGTATGTGGAGATGGGCGTACCGCGTGGGGGATAGACGAAGGGGAGGGAAGCTGTGTCAAGGAGGGGGGTGGTGCACGAAGAGCAGGCCGCGCAAAAAATGCCACCACACTTTCTGCAATGCTAATGACAAGGGACGGCTTAGTTCACGGAAAGGGAAGCGAAAGGCGGTGTGTGGTACATGTACATGACGTCGCTCCATGAGGGTGAAGGGCTTACAGCACACAAAGGTGTCACAGTAAGGAGCATCGGTGTCCTGTTTCCAGAGGTTGCGGGAAAGAAGAACGGCCAGGTGTTCATTGGGGGCCGGTGTTGAGGAGGAGAGGGAGGCGAGGGAAGCGCAGGACGAGGAGGATGAGCCGGCGCCGGTGAGGGACGGGAGTGAGGCGGTGGAAGCGGGGGAGCGAGGGATGGAAGATGAGGAAGCAAGAGATTCCCTCGAACAGAGAGCAGCGGAGAGGGAACCGAGGACAGCTTGAGTGGGACTGGGCATTGGGGGCGAGAAAGTGTTGATGAGGGTGGGCACGTCGTCATACTACAATGGTGTCGGTGGTGGTGTTGTCTCATACAGCGGTGTGACTGCAGTTGTGGGGTGTGATGCCACGGCAGCTGTGTAGCAGTGGGAGGGCCTGTGATCAATATCAGAACTTCAGACGGCTATATATGAATATTAAAACGTATGTTTTTTTCTCCATTTGCAGGGCTTGCACAAGGCTTGCACGTCGGGTAGAGCGTCCTGGCTGCCTCGGATCCATTATGGGGGAAGAATAGACGTGTGCGGTGAGTGAACTTGGGGTGGAGGAGGCGATGACAAGTGAGCCGGAGAAGAGTATGCAAGGAACCGAAATGGGCTGGCGCTGGAGGGTCGTCAACGAGAGAATGGGGGAACTTGAAAGAAGCTTCCCACGTTCGCACCAATCAACAACGAACTCGACTCGTTTTTTTTTGGCTTCCCTCATCCGGAAGCACTCTCTTCGTGTGGCACCCTTGTAAATATCTCCCATGTATGTGACAGACTCGCCGCACTGACAAGCCTACTACGCAGAACCGAGGGTTACGACACGGGCACAACGCTCAAATCAGCGAGCTCTATGCTCAGATTCCCAGTTCCATCACTGACACTGGCAACTACGAGGGGTATTACACCTACCGTGCGCATTCTCTTTTTCTCTATCTTATCGCGTGGGCTGACTGACCTCCTTTAATTTCCTGCTCGATGACTCCATTTCGCCGGACAACTTCAAGCTGACCCAACTGTCGGAAGCCAATGTCTCGGCGGTTTCTTCGCTTCGCAGAGCGGCAGCAGCCAGGTCAGGCTGGATCGTCAGCTACACGTTCCTCAAGAATGTCTACTCTGTCTTCTGTGCTAACATGCAGAGCTCGTGACCACAGCCAGTTTGCTGACGCCCACGATCGGCTCCGTGAGTGCGTACCTTCCTCCACGGCGCCCTCTTGCTGACACGCACCAGAGCTGCAGATCGCTCTGCGATTCACGATCTCCTCATGCCTACTCACCATCTAGTAGCATCGTGGTAAGCATCGCATGGCAACGAAAAGCCAGTCCAGGACGTGCCCTGTCACGACGGTGGTTTCTGGCAGGGCTTTTCAGAGGGAATGAGCGTGAAGGGTTCCGCGAATGTGTGCGCAGGGCCGCTTGTCCACAAAGGTCCGTGCCCTCACCCTGCGCATAAGTTACATCTCGACCCAACAGACTGCCACGAACGCCGGCAAACCCGTGCATTGGCTACGAGCGCTCCCAGGAAAGCTCGCCATTCTCGGGTATACACCTCACAGCTCGTGCCACTCGTCTGCTCAACCCACCACGATGTCTTGACCCCGCGCGATCGGCCGTGACGGCCTCGACGCAGCCGCGTATGACCTAGACCTGGACCAGTACCACCACGCCGCCACTTGGGCATTCCGCAAGACGGGGCCTGTACAATGCGACCCCAACGATAGGAGGACATGGGCGGTGACAACTACTACGAGGTGACCACGACGACGACGTCCGCGATGACGACTGTGACCACGTCAACGGCAAGGCGACAACCGCGACGACAACCGCCATGGCTGTGACCTCGATGACGACCATGGCCGCAACAAGTGGCAACAACGCAACGACGACCACAGTGATCGTGAGACAATGAAGATGCGACAAGCAATCTATAAAAACCTATACCGAGACTGTCCTCAGATCCTCGTAGTACGAAGGCAACTATATATAATCACCTATACCGAGACTGTCTACACAGGGTGTCAACAACGGCGGGAGGGTGGTAAAGGTACGGAAAACTTACCCTCAGATCCTCGTAGTACGAAGGCAACTGAGGGAAACGAACTATCGAATACCAAAACGCGTATATACTACGTATCACGTGCAGCCAGACCAAGGTGTCGTGACTTCTCGGTCTCAACACTCCTCCTCGACATGTAGGTACTGGGTAATCGTTCATAGATAAGTATAAGATATCGCGTCTGAGTGGAGGAAGAAGGTATCCGAAAGGAGAAAGAAAAGCGTCGGAAAGAAAGGGAAAATGGTCGCGAGAAACATGAGTGTGCGTCAATGTGCGTCGGCTCCTCCTTATCCTCACGTGGGTTTCTCTTCAACACTGAGTCCCAAGTACTGGCGCAGGCGAAGGAAATCGACTCGACCCAGAGGTTTTGTAAGGATGTCGGCAGTGTTATCCTTCGACTTGACGCGCTGCACGGATAGCTCGCCGCCTAGGACTTGCTCGCGAATATAGTGATGTTTAACCCAAATGTGTTTGGTGCGCGAGTGCCAGACGTGGTCCTCTGCAAGTCCGGACGCGGCGTCATTATCGCAGTAGAGAGGCGAGGGTCCGGTAGGCAGTAACTTTAGCCCATCAAGTAGTTGCCGGAGGAAGATCGCTTCGTGTGACGCTTCGTGTAGAGCTATGTACTCAGCGTAGCATGAGGAATCCGCGACGGTCTGTTGTTTGCGGGAGCTCCAAGAGATCATACCCGACCCAAGCGTGAAGCAATAGCCCCCAATGGATCGACTGGTCTCCACACAGTTCGCGTAGTCCGAGTCCGAGTACCCAAGCAACTTTAGCTGATTAGCACCGCCAAGATCTAGGCGCATAGTCCGCGTCGCCTTGAGGTAGCGGAGGACGCGTATGGCGGCTGACCAGTGTTCCAGGCGATAGCAATTACAGAAGGAGGATAGGCGGCCTACTGCATAGGAGATGTCTGGGCGGGTGGCGACAGCAATATACATCAGACTGCCGACCAACGAGCGATATGGGGTGCGAGATATCCAGTCGGTGACTTCTGACGACAGGGGAGCTGTGGGATCAGGGCGTTGCAGCTGCAAACCGGCGACCATGGGGGTGTCGACTGTGTGAGCGTTGGCCTGACCGAACTCTTCCACTACGCGATCTATCAGAGCTGTTTGGGATATAGAGATAGTGCGCTTGGCGCGATCGCGGGTGATGCCTATCCCCAGAGCGTACTTTGGCTCGCCCAGGTCGGAAATCTCCCACTTGGAGGTCAACTCGGCCTTGAAGTGCTCTATCTCGCTTGGGGATGATGCTGTTGCGATGATGTCGTCGACATGTACCACAAAGATGATGGTTCCTGTCGCGGATTGACGCCTATACACGCACCATTCGCATGCCAGTCGCTCGAAACCCCAACCTACGATGGCGGCGTTGAACGTCTTGTTCCAGATCCTACTCGCCTGCTTCATGCCATATATACTCTTCATTAGCTTCATCACCCAGTCCTCTTTCCCCGCTTCCTCGAACCCCTCCGGCTGCTCCATATACATCGTCTCGTCTTCCGGCAGGATCCCATGGAGGAACGCGGTCTTGATGTCGAACTGCCTGAGATCCCAGTCCAGGGTCGCTGCGACGTGGAGTAGTGCTCGGAAGGACTCTAAGCGAGCAGTGGGCGCGGTGGTCTTATCGTAATCGACTCCATACCGCTGAGCGTACCCCTTTGCCACGTAACGAACCTTGTAGCGCACGATGTTGCCAGCGTCGTCGCGTTTGCGCTTGCATACGAGTTTACCCTTGAGTGGGCGCTGGTTCCGTGGTACTTCGCTGCGGGGGACGAGGATGAAGACGCTTAAGTCCTCCAAACTTTTAAGTTCTTCTCGGCCTCCGGCGATCCAGTACTCGCGCTCGGGAGAGGCAACGGCCTTGGCCCAGGATGGTTCATCATCCAGATCAACTGTTGGCTCAAGGTTTCCGTTAGTCAAAGCGGCGAGGACTTCGTCGACTGATGTGAGGCTGTGGCCGGCGCGGACATCAACTGGCAACAAGTCATGTGAGTCGCGCATGGGTGAGAATAATGATATAAAGGCTGTGGCGTGATCACCGTCACCGCTGGGGTCTGCGCGTCTGCTGCTCCTCTCCTCCTGACGACGGACGCCGGATGCACGGACGTCGGCCATTGCAGCAGATAAGCGGGAGCTTTGCGCGAGACCATCAGCTCCACGGTTCGTGGGCACGGGAATTCGGGAAGAGCGCCGGGGATTGGGAGGTGGTAATGTGGGGGGGGGTGAGGGGGTGAGAGTCGGGAGCGTGGAGGGGACGGACTGAGGAGTCGAGGCGCGGGAAGAATGGGGGAGATCGGGTAATGTATCTACAGGTAAAGTAATAGGAGGCTGATCGTGTTCGTTTAGTGAGTTATTCTGTTCGTTTGTGGCGTTATTTTGTGATGTTGTATCGGTATCTCTATCGTGGTGAATTAATCTACTAGTAGGTGTTATATTTGGGGGTGATATACTATGTTGTGATGTGATATTTGGAGACGTTATTTGAGTTTGAGATGAAACATGGGCGGAGACAGAAGAAGGAGAAGAAAGAGAAGACGAGGTGGCGCTTAATTGGGAGGAGGAGGGAGAAGGGATGGGGGAGGAGGTTTCGATCGGAAGTGAAGAATGAGAACAAGAAACAAATGGGGAAGAGGAGGGGGACGGGGAAGGGGTGATGTAACCGGGGGCGTCCCATGAGGCTGGCTCCGAAGGAGGTGATAGGTTAAGCGTGGTGCCAGGAAGGAGGGATGTTGGGGCGGCGTGGAGGTGCTCGATGAATGAAACATGGAAGGAGTTGAAGACACGTTTGCTGGAGGGGTCCCAGAGCCGATAAGCTTTGGCGTGTGGCGCGTAGCCAATCAAGACGCAGGGCGAGGATCGCTGGGCTAATTTCGAAGTGTGCGCCATCGTCAGGGCATAGGCCCGGCAACCGATTTCGCGTAGGTGGGAGAGTGAGGGTATCCGGCCGAACCACATTTGGAAGGGTGTTTTCCCCCCATTGGAGGTCGCTGCAGTCAGGTTGGTCAAATAGGCGGCGGTGTTAACGAACTCGTCCCACTAGATTGGCGGGGGCGTTGCAGGAGAAGCGCATCGCTCGGCCCTTGTTTAGGAGCGTTCGATGAAGGCGTTCCGCACGTCCATTCTGCGCTGACGTATAGGGGGCAGTTAGCTGATGATCGACGCCTTCTGCTTTGCACCAAGTTTCCATAGACCGGGAGACGAGTTCCCCGTTATCGGTGAGGAGGGAGCCGAGTTTATCACCCGTTTGGGCTGTGACAGCGCGATGCCAATCCTGAAACGCTTTTGCGGCCTCGGCTTTAGTTCTTAGGGGGATGGCCCAAACATAGCCCGAGAAATCGTCAATCACATTCATCGAATACAAGGCACCAGCTTTGGATGCCGTCGGCATCGGGCCTGCACAAGTCAACGTACACCTTTCCTAACCTCCTTTCCGCTTTCACCCCTTCACGCGCGTCCGGAACGGTTGAGCGGGTCTGCTTGCCGACGATACAGTGGTCGCATTTAGGTGGTGCACACGATAAATCAATGGGCATACCTTGGATCGCCTCGGAGCGAGCCATGTCTATAATCGTGCGAACGTTGCAATGGCCGAGTCGGCGATGCCAAGTCTCGACATCAGGGACGCGCTGCGCGTACATCGCCTGTGCGTAGATGGGCTTCGGAGCGGTCAGATGGTAAGCGGAAGGGGGAATGGAGAGGACATAGAGGTTTTGGCGGGGGGAAATTGTGCCCCGCGTGATGACAGTGTTGCTTTTGTTGGTGATCCAACAAGTGTCTGCGTCGAAGTGGCAGGCGTAGCCGCCGTCACGGCTGAGCGATAGCACAGAGACGAGGCGCACAGTGGCGTCGGGAATATAGAGGACATCTTGGAGGGTCAACTTGTGGCCGCTTGCAATGCGTAGCTCCACGGTGCCCGTGCCGACAGCAAAGACCGAAGCGCCGCCGAGGCCCCTAACAGGGTGGTTCGGAATGGGGGAGAAGGTCTTGAAGTCGGAACGTGTTGGCGAGATGTGGCACGTAGCCCCGGTGTCGAGGATGAAAGGCGAGTTGACCGCAGGCTCATTATCCCTGCGTGTGTACGCAGCCCAGTCGAGTGAGGTCGAGGGGGGTTTGTCTTCGCTCGCCAGCAGTGCCCTATATTCCATCAGATCGCCCTCACCCATCTCGACGTTGAAGTCGGGCATGGAAACCGCGGTCAGGGCCGCGCTCGCGGGCGCGGCGGTCTGCGACTGAGGAACGAGCATGTAGGCCTGGCCGTTGAATATGATGGGTTGGCCGACCGGCGTGTTCTGTTGAGTGCTCGTTGCCTGAGCGACTTGAGCGGTGGAGGGGGCGGCTGTGGATGCCTGGGGGCGGTTCCCTCTTGGTGGCTTCCCAGACGCGGCGCGTTGGGCAGTGCGTGCTTCTTCGACTGATTTTCCCGCCATTTTTCCACTGGGCAGGATGCAGAAGTCGCTTTGGTGGTTGCTGCGCTTGCAGTTTGAGCAGACAGGTTTGGCGTTGTTGGTACTCCTCGTCTGAGTGGTCGCTGCGAGGGCGGTGCTACCGACGCCGTCTTCCGTGCGCCGATTTTGGAGCGAGTCCTCGTCCTCGAGCCGTTCCATGACTTTGTCGGATGAGAAATCGACTTGATTGAGCAGACTGTTGATGACGGATTGGAGTTGAGGGAAGTTTTCGCTTAGCCCGTTGATGAGGAGGATGGTGAGGAGTTTGTCATTGTCGAAGCTTCCCATCTTTACGATCCGTTCCCATAGCTGCTTGATTCTATTTGCGGTAACGACGAGGGCGGTGTCGTGTTGGAAGCGCACGTTGAGTGCCTCCTTGATCAGGAGGACTTGGGCGTGGAGTCCGATCTGCTCGTGACGCTTGCGGAGTTTCTCGTAAACTTCATGCGCGGTTCCGAGCCTGCGCACGAAGTCAAGGTCGATCCTGGAGATGCGTTCCAAGATGAAGGCCCGCAAGGCCCGATCGTTGATCTTCCATATTTGGGCCCCTCTTGTGTGAACGGTCGGATCGGGGCATGGAATGCTTCCGTCCAACCATTCTGTGAACGCTTGCCTGTCGACCACGTAGCTTAGGCGTAGATTCCAATCTTCCCAGTTGGACTTGCTTCTATCCAATATGAGATCGGCGGGCCAGGTGGAGTCCGGGCTGAGGGTGCGTTCCGTGAGGAGTATTCCATTTACGAAGACGCTGCGAGCGTTGTCCACAGGATTGGCGGGAGTGGCGTTTGCCCCAGCGGCGGGTGTCCCAGTATTGGGTGCCCCAGCGGTAGGTGTTCCAGTACCGGCGGCTGTTGTACCGCCGGTTGCCCCAGAGCCGGTAGCCCCAGTGATAGTAGTGGTAGTCCCCCCAGCGAGGGCCGGGTCGGGCGCAGTTCCGCCAATTCCGCCAGAAGCCATAGCAAGGTCGAGGGTTCAGCGAATGAGCGGGGAGGAAGAGAGAAGCGAGAGAACGGGAGTGAGTAACGAGTTATTGAAGGAACAGTTCTTGTTGGCTAGGACGTCGAGATTATGGACGGGCAGCTATGGGCCCATAACCTATAAAAACCTATACCGAGACTGTCCTCAGATCCTCGTAGTACGAAGGCAACTATATATAATCACCTATACCGAGACTGTCTACACAGGGTGTCAACAACGGCGGGAGGGTGGTAAAGGTACGGAAAACTTACCCTCAGATCCTCGTAGTACGAAGGCAACTGAGGGAAACGAACTATCGAATACCAAAACGCGTATATACTACGTATCACGTGCAGCCAGACCAAGGTGTCGTGACTTCTCGGTCTCAACACAATCACAATGGCGGCGACGGCCACGACGACAACAATGGCTGCCAATGGATGACAGCGACGACGACAGGGCAGCGACGATGATGTGTGTAGGGACATTGTTACGATTATCTTCTACTAGTCTCAAAATAGCTTGTTTCAATTCTTGTACTTCCTCTGAATGAAATGTTATCAAGTTACTTTGATCACCCTAAAAAAAAAGGAAAGGACACGTTCTGATACTATGTATTGAGTGAGAAGCTTGGGAAGGTGTGAAAGCTTCCTCAGTTATCCGAAAGCGGGATGGCAGGGTTTCTGACGCGTCAATACAGTCCTTCGTTCATTCGGTCAGGCGCTGGCACATATCAACACCTTATGTAGGCGTTCTCCACTCATTCCCCGTTGTTTGCCTTACCTCAGGCTCACAACCTGTGTTCTTCCACTTCATAGTGCTCTCACCTTTACACTCTAACCATAAGTTCTGACTACTGCTACTGCTACTAGCACTAGAGTGCCCGCTTATTGGTGAACGCAGACAACATCCGAGTCCTACTCCAATATCTCATTCTAGTTTAACCCAGTGGCAATATTCCCCACCACCACTTGGACCTGTCGCTCACATCTCATTTCCGAGTCCAAGTAAATTTATCCGAGTCGAGTACAGTAGCGATCTGTCGTGGTTCCCCAATGCCAGTGTCATCACCTATGCTCAGAGCGCACGATACATCCACTGTCTAAGTCAAAACCTTTCCCTCACTACTAGGGATGTTGGAAATATGTGGGTTCCCTGCACCTGCAAGTTCTGGTGAGGGTGACTTGGTGAGCTGAAATGCGACAACTGGTCCATACCCGGGTATTTCAGTCATAGCCGTGACTCTTGCCATGCGCAGCGCTATCTCAGTTGAACACCTAGAGTACCTGTCTGAGATCTCGAGCTCAAGTATTTGCTGTGAAGTCCTTCCACAGGCCTCCCACTATGTTGACCTTACGGTCCTTAGTACCTGCTCACTTGTTCTGTTTCTCAACAATAATCTCGCACACTGAACTCCTCACTGGCAATGCCTAGGACGCTGATTTTCTTCCTTCAAATAATGCCCATCGTTATCGCACAAGATCGGCCCTGGTAGCTGAGGTAGCAACGATGGCACCTCTTTACCCTTCGGTAAGTCGCTCTGTTTTCTCTGTGAAATTTTCGCTCAAATTGTATTTGCCCTGCAGCCTGCCTCCTCCACTATGTCAGCCCGCCAACCTCGCCAGCGACAGCCACCAAAGCGCTTTCGTCCTGCTGACTCCAGCAGTGAAGATGGCGACAACGAACCACCCATTGTTGCCGCGCTTTTACCTCCCGGTCTTGCCCCTGTGTCATCACAGGCAACATCACCTTCTCGAACCTCTTCACCTATGCCGTCGCAGCAAGAGCGACCACAAGCAAATTGAGACCTCTCTGATAGGGAGAAATTCGACCTTCGCTATGAAGTTACCACGAAGAGCCTGCAAGAAGTGCTGGGTATGTGTTCCATTCGATGTTGAACGCTAGCTGATTTTTTCGTCGCCCAGATCTTCAAATGAAGGGTTGGCTTTCTGCTGTATACAAACACTTCAAGATGCCTCCGACAATTGAAAACAAGAATGGCATCGTAAAATACATCTTCCACTGCCTGCGGTGAGTCATCTTTCTCTTCACTTCATGTACATCAGTGTGCTCATCCGCATCCGCTAAAGGCACCCTAGTGAATTTGTTACTCGCGCCCGCCATGACCCAAGCACATCCAACCTCAAGCGACATGTCGAACGATGTGCACCAGCTGACTCGTCTGAGGCTCGACAGATGGTAGCCTTTGCTCACGGATCGTCCTATACCCCTGAGAAACTCCGGATGAAGGTTGCGATATGGGTTTCTCGGCGTCATCGGCCGTTTTCTATTATTGAAGATACTGAACTTCTCGACATCTTTCGCGACCTCAACAACAAAGTGGAGACTCCAAGCCGATACACTGTCTCTCGCAATGTCAAGGAGATGTTCAATGTAACGCCACCACAGGGGCGTTGGTACGACGTGTACTTCTCGGGTGTCACAACGGGTTACGGAAGGGCGTAGGTCGATTAAGACCGAGAGCGATGATGCACAAGTATCACTTGGTCTCCCGGGACACAAGGATAATAGTAGGACTAAAGCAGGCTCAAGCGTAAAGGCGAGCGAAGGATCTTAACTCAAGCGCAAAGGCGAGTTCACTGGGAGTCGTGAGACAATTGATGTGGTATTACACAAGAAGTCAAGTCTACCGTACAAGCTAGGTATACGAGACCTTATATAGTAGTACAGGGTGTTTGGCCAGGCCAAACACAAGGCGTGATAATGAGCCTCTTGGTCGAGAACGGAACAAAGGGGAATCCGGATATAGCGAGACAAAGATGCGCGGGGTCATGCGCTCCTGGAAGTAGCTCGGAAATATGGGGTGGTTTTCGTTGGCGCAAACTACCCCTCGAGTCGAGTTGTGCGTAAGTGGAATCAGGGAAAACGAAGCGGCGCGTGAGAAATGAGAAGCCCGCGGGAATCGCGTATCGTACAGGGAACAAAGGGGGGAGCAGAAAAAGGGGGTCAGATCGTAACATTCAAAGTCTCTCAGAAACAGGTCGCGAAAATGCTTCAGGTAGGTGACCATTGATTTCTTTTCATCAGAACTTGTGCTTATTACCGCACACAGGCATACCCTGGCCGCATCCACCTCTGTGTTGATGGGTGGACATCTCCACAGACGTTCTCGTATCTCGGGGGCACCGTGCACTGGGTGATGGACGCGAAACTAATGGGTATTACTTTGGACTTTGTCCGGTAAGTCACCTTCCCTTTTTCCTAGAGACAGGCTTCTCACGCACAATACAGCGCATTGAAGGCTCACACCGGTGTCTACCTAGTGGCACGGGTGGCTGAGCTGCTGATGACGTATGGCATCCAGGACAAGCTCATGGCCCTTGTCTGCGACAACGCTTCCAACAACGACACCATGGTCACAGAGCTCGAGCTGCTCCTTCCGGGCTTTGGTGGTGGCAAGTTTCGTGTGCGCTGCTTCGCTCATGTGCTCAACCTTGTTGTTAAGGTAAGCTTTTGGTTATATTGCTTGTGTCTCTTCTCACGCTTGATAAATCCAGGCCGTGCTTTCGCAATTCGCAAAAACTACGCAGGCAGCCAATCTGAGTTCACCTGAAGATGACGAAGCGCTGGCCGCACTCGAGTTAGCTGATGACGAGGAAGTAATGGAGGATGAAGAGGACGTTGAGGTGACAGCAGCTGACACTACAGCACACGATGACGACGACGACGACAATGACGACACAACAAACCCACTGGATCTGTCGGTCCAGGATAGTGACCTGGCTGCCATCCAGCAAGTTATTGACGACGCAGGTTATGACGAGCATATGCCAGTGCTGACTCGCCAGGACATCAGCCTTGGTTGTTTTGCCATATCCAAGGTATGTCGTTTATCTTTTTTGACGACATTTTCATTGTGTACTGTCTAATGAATGTCCTACAGCTACGCGCCCTGGCATTCAAGATATCGAATAGCCCCACCATCCGAGCGGATCTCGAAGACATATGCTGCACCTACAAGATGCCGCTGATGATGATCACGAAAGATGTACCAACCCGCTGGAATAGCACTGCCCTCATGGTAGAGAGTGCACTTCCACTTCAACAAGCCCTCAACATGCTTGTCATCAAGAAGGAATATAACAAGTCAAAGGGGGTTCATCTCCGACAATACCAGCTTAGTGCTGAGGAGTGGGACCTTCTTAAGCGCCTTCACCCGCTTCTTGATGTACGTCCACATTTCCTGAGCTAAAATACAACTGAGCTTCTCTCACCAGGTGTTCCTTATGGCAACAAAGAAGATATGTCGGAACAAGGTGCCCCTCATACATCAAGTTATTCCAATCATCGACATTGTCCGAGTCAGTGAGGCGCTTGATGAGTTCATTGATGATGTCACTTTACCCCCAGCTATTCGTTCGGCTGCTGTGCATGGCTCTCTCATGCTCAATACGTACTACTCAAAGACAGATGAGTCTGTTATTTTCCGGGTTGCAATGAGTGTGTAGTTCACCTCAGTTCTCTCTTATTAGTGCTGATATCACTTCACAGTTCTCCATCCAAAATACAAGACATCATACTTTATCAAAGCAAAGTGGGAGTCAACTTGGATTGAGGCAGCCAAGGACGTAGCTCAAGAAGAATGGAAGAAGTACAAGCCCACTGTATCAAGCTTGTCAACATCAGCAGCAGCATCATCCAAGGTATGTGCTATCCCATACACCCAAATTAAGTTTCTCATTCTAGGTTAGCAGAGTACCTCAGCATCTGCTCGTTATTTCAAGGACCTTGATGATGACATTACCTCCGAGTCTGACGCCCTTGAAGAATGGCTTACTACACCAACAATCAAGCTTGAGAAAGGTGTTGATGCCATTGCCTGGTGGTCAGTTATGTTGACAACTGGCCACTCACTTGCACGAATGGCACTTGACTTCTTATCTATACCTGGTGTGTACCCTTCACTCTCAATGGGTAGTGTGTGTTATGACATAACATATAACAGCTACTTCAACTGATGTTGAGCGTGCCTTTTCACGAGGGGGACTTACTGTCTCCAAGATGAGGCACTCATTATCTGATGAGTCAACTCGCGCTGCAACAGTACTTGGTTCCTGGTGTGGATGTCAGCATAATGTTGTACCTCAAGAGGAGATTATGGCATTGTTTAAGAATAAGCGTAAGCGGTCTGGGAAGGGCAAGGAGAAAGAGAAGGGAGTGGGGGAAGTTATTGCTATCCCAGATGATCAGATGGATACAAATTAATATATATTTGGCACCTCCAGACTTTTAGTATACATTCAGGTAACAACTTGGGTAACAACTGCATGGGTACCCATAAGTATACCTGTAGGTACCCATGAGGATCCGTCTACAGAAATTACCCATGGGTACCTGTGCACCCATGGGTAATGGATCCGTGGGTATGGGTTACCCACATGGCAGATCCTTCAAGGATCCGAGTTGAAGAATAAAACAAAAGAATACCCATGGGTAAGGATCCGGGTAACCCATGAGAGCACTCGTGCCCAGCCTTACTCATGTTGGAGGTGTGTAACAGTCTGGTGGACGACGATGAGAATTGCGATGTCGCTCACTTGACGGAGTCGGTTACCATATTTAGTAGGCCCGAGAAAATATTACTATATTTAGATAGGGGCATGCTTATGTAAAGACCCCCCCCCCTGTCCCTATCGCCCTTATGAGAAGAATGTACGTCCTATATCTCACTACAATCCCGCACCCCCCTTGCTATATTCGCTGAGTCGCCCCTCGCACGTCGAGCCACTCTGTCGCCACTCAAGTCGAGCATTGTTAGGACCGGCCTAACGCAACATGTGGTATCCGGCTCATCAGTGCCTCTGAGCACTCGGAGCACCCATCTGCGCAGGGTAAAAACCATCATGCTACCCTTTACTGTTAATGAAGACATTGACAGTGTTTCTTCTACTGTATGGGATTCTGCCCGTCGCCAGCGGTTCTTGGGCCTTACCGGATATCATCTCAGTGATTGGAAGGGCGTCCATTTCTTTTACGACTGTCGCTCCATTGGGGGCCCCCAATGAGGCCCAAAGAAGGGGATAACCGACATCAGTTAACCCAGGTTTCCGATACATTAGAGCCCTATCTAAACGGCTAAAGAAACGTTGCTGTGCTGAAGGGGTGAGAAGCGAACATAATTAGAACACACAGCACAGTACTCCCGACCGAACTGAATGCTTGGCAAGCCTTGAAACGCCTAACATCACGCATCACGACCCAACTCTCGTGTCGCATGTCACTACATCTGGTCCTGGTGGTGAATCAGCCTTACAGCAGGTTTCATAACAGTTGTCATGTTACGACCACTTTAGGTGTATAGGTGATGTTTGAATGGGCACCTTGGTGACCATGCTGAATTTCTTTCCCACAAAAACTAATCATAGTAATTATTCCACAACCTCATTTTTTCAAGATATCTATTCCATAACCCCGATTCTGTATGATAACCCCATTTCTTGAGATATTTCCTCGTCCCTTAGCTATGAACCCCGCTCTTGAGTTTTGGAAGTCCGTATGGTCGCTAAATTTGGGGCATGACAACTGTTATGAAACCTGCTGTAGCAAAGCGACGGGTGTTTCCAAAATACGCACGTCCCCATGATACCACCGTAGCGTCCGCAAATACAAGATGCAGAAAAAAATGTACATATCAAGGCCTCATTGCAGTTCGCAAGCTTGTAGCAGACGAGGGCAAAAAATCCGACGAACCACATAGCACGCTCTCGGGTGGGCTTTGCGGGATAGTCAGTGGTTCTGAGTGTGGGGGTACTTGCAGCCGCCACTCAGCGACCTTTGTAGACGGCTCGGACATAGCCCGAGTCATGTTGAAACAGGCAGCGACCATGTGGCATATTTTCTCAGACCTCCAAATGCACAGCACAGCCTTTTGGTGAGACACGCGTTCGGCCTCCAGAACGCTGAGAGTTACCGATCCCGGGCCCAGAAAACAGACGGGGGCACCGAACGGGAGCGCAGTCCGAAGTATGGACAGTAACTAGTGCACTAGTGACTCGATACTTGTTCGTGTGGTTTTGTTTTGGTGTGATACTTACCATATAAGGGGCTCAATACAGCTCAATGATGCATGCGACTCTGTCACTTTTCTTCCTACCAAAACTTCTAATCCCAGATGATCCCAACACGTACCACCCTCGTCTACTACTTGAAGTTGCGGAGGAAACTTAGAAAAGAAACCACGCAAAACACCTCAGCGGCTCAGCAGCCCCACTTGCAGTTTATATCCGCCTCCCTCACATGTCAGCACTATTCAGCTGTTATCAGGCGCACAAAAATGGGTTCAAAAAAAATACGGCCGTGGACGTACATGGACAACCCTGCTACGCTTCAGAATGCTTATGCCTTCATCTTCCATGTCCATTTTCCATCTCGGCGCGGGGCCTGATCGCGTCCAGAATTGGGGAAGTTTAGGCTGATTGGGTAGTAAGTATTCTGTCTAACATTGAGCGAGCCCCAGGTTTGATCGAGTGCACGGGCGTCTGGCAGCGTGGGCCCCTCCAACATGCGGTTGGACCCAGCGCTCCCTGCTTCGGACGCAGGCAGTAACGGGGGGGGGGGGGGGGGCAGGAATGTATGGCGCGCTCGATGTGCTCGAGCAGATGCCGTACTCGCTCTTCTACCTGAGCGTGCATGAGCACGCGCGGACGGCCGCGTACGCGCTGTAATAATTAAACTTATACCGGTGCTCCCACGACCTCCTGCTGGCGGTTTTCAAACGCCGTTCCACGTATCAAGGAACTCAGTGGGCAATCGCTTCAAGTACCTCTCTCAGTTCGGGTCGAGGTGAGGCTTGTGAGAGCCCGTCCGGCGCATGGTTTGTCGGGCCCGGCATCAGCCAAAAAAAAAGATTTGTTTTTTATTTGTTGGGACCCGCAATATGACCGTCCGGTGCAGTTGGTCGCACCTGACCGCGGCAAGGTCGCTCCCGACCGCCCTGCCAAAAATAAAAACGGGTATGGACCCGTTTTTTTTCGTTGTCGGGCTCGACTGGCTCGGCCAGGAAGTGACTAACCATACATTATATAATGAAATTATGCTTATGTCAACGCTAAACACACGCTTAAGTTGTCTAAGGGTAGGATTTGGGGTATAAAGTAGCGCATGCGGTCGTGCAGGCCTCCGCACGGTTCGAGATAGTGTGAGTGTATCCAAAGAGGCTACAAATATGCCCCTATCAAATATCTAAGGCTGCGTGCGAGTGCGGCGAGGTCGGGTGCGCAAACAGTGGGCAACACTGAGTGGGTAGTTGAGGGTAGTCGGAAACACTCATGCACTCTTCCGCGCCACGCGAGACTTCGCAAGGGCAGTAACCTGGGTCGGGGAAGCGTCATGTCCAAGTTTCTAAGGCCGCGTGCAAGTGTGACGTGCTGTATAGTCCAAGGGAGGAGCTCCACTGCGCTCTCTGAGCTCTCGTCCTCATCACAGGCTGCTTACGAATGTCGCGCTTACTCACATGTTTCGACAAATATACAAAAATAAATATATTTGCCCATCGCGACCGAGAGGTGCGTTCGGCGGTCCGACTAAATATTTTTATTGCCAGAGCAGACTGATTTATCCCACTCGTCAGACTGAGGTCGCGAGCGGTCATTTCCGAGGGGCGACTTTGCACCGGACGGGCTCTGAACGTAGCCAGGCGTCCAGCGTAGAGCCCGGGGATACAAAGCGGACCGCGGTCAGAAGGGGCCTAGAGCCCGCGAAGGCTAGAGGCGTACCATTTCTACCGTTAGTGACCCTCTGTGACGGGGATTGAACATAACGAAGGGCGTGCAATGTTTGCAATTGAGGGCGGTGATGGCGGTAAAAGCACGGGCGTTGTCTTCCCTGTGTTGAGTGCGCACATTTCTCTAGCCTAGCAGGTGGTGGGGACTGCTGTGCATTCGGAGACCACTTTCTGGTCTACTTTAAACGATATGCGGCAGCATACACCCTATAGAGAGATACGAAACCGTACAAGAAAAGGTAGAGTGCTCACCTGTCTGTAATCTCCGCTCTCAGTTTTCTCAGCGACCTATTCTGATTAATTTGGTATGTTCGACCTCCGCTGTGCAGTGTAGGCCCTCGTCCAAGCACAAAATAGGGCTGGGGGTGTCTAGTTCATCATGGTACATCGTTATGACATGGGCTGTGGAGCTTACGAGAGGCATGCCTGTCGAAGGGCAAAAGTATGGGAGTACCTGGGGACGGTGTGCTGATGCGCTGATACGCTAATGCTTCGGTATGTTACAGATTCAGAAGGGGGATACAGTAGCTGCACACAAACTGTATGCACATATAGTACAGCCCAGAGAGACCCATGCGAGGGACTCCGATGCCACGCGCTGGTTGCTTAGGTGTACGCGTTGTTTGCCTATTTCGCACGCTCGACATTACCTCGCATATACCCATGAAAGTGATGAAACCGTGGCGTCCACAAATACAAGATACGGAAAAATAAGTATGTACATATCACGGGGAGAACACTCCCATTCCAGTTTGCAAGCTCGTAGCAGAGGAGAGTGGAAAGTCAGAGATATCCGATAGGACGCTCTCTGGTGGGCTTTGCGGGATCGTCAGCGGTTCTGGGTGTGGGGGTAGTAATAGCGACTGGTGTAACCGCCACTCAGCGACAGATGTCGGCGGAACGGGCACAACCTTTGCCGGAGTACTGTCCGGCAATGTCTCCACCGCCTTGGTGCCTCCCGCCTCCTGTATGGCCTGCTCTTGCGTAGTCGTCTCCACTCCTTCCGTAAGCGTTTGTGACGACGGCAGTCCCAATAAGGGGCTTAGCAAGCCGGTCGGTGAGGGTGTGAGGCGGCTCTCCGTAACAGCATCCGAAGGTGATGAGGAGAAAGAAGAGGATGATTGGGTAGATGTGGGGATGCCACCAACAAACCTTGGACGATGTCGGGTAGAAGAGCCCAAAACCTCAGCGGGTTGTGGCAACTCGGGACTCAAAAACAACGAGCCGTAAGTGTGGGTAGACGTCGTTTCTGCTGCGTCAGGCGGAGAAGGTCGCTCGTTAAACAGGGTATTCGCATTTTGAATGAGATCCCCCAAAACCAGGTCCTCTGAGGGAATCAGTTGAAGAAAATCACGAGAACTAGTCGCGACGTGCCTTCACGTGGACACCGTCTTGCAAGACTCGACCGCCACGAAAGACATCATAGCAGAACGATACAGCGAGCGCCTCCACGGTCATCGCGTTCTTGTCTGAATGGGAGGAAACAAGCAAGAGATGGCGCAAAAGAGCTCCTAGGGATGCCCTGTGAACCGGATGGAGTTCACGGATCTTCGACCGCCACAAGGAGAAATCATTTTCAGTGTATCTGGCTATACGTGACATCAGGATGTGGATGTGTACGAAACATGTATTAAGACTACTTACCTCTGTTCTGTCTATAGTTTCTGTGATCTTGCAAAGAGAGCGTGAACAGTGGCTCTGGAAGATCCCAGAGGTAGCGCTAGAAGCGAACCTAAGGAATTGACACGTTTGCGAGGTTGCTACGGCTTACCATGAGAAGCATTGCAACATGATGGATGTTGTCCGTAGAGCTGAACGAAAATGACTTATCATTTTCGAAATTGTCTCGCAACTGAATGTGAATTCACGTCAACTAGGGCTGGGCATTGAGGTGGATTCCACTGGCCTGCAGTACTTCTGTATCAAATGGTTGATACACCTGCGACACTTAAACATGAATCCCAACACCTACTGTGCACAACTAACTTACCGAATATATTTTGTTAGTAATCAAACCCCTCTTCTCGACCTCTTCGATGCACATTCTCATCACTTTCGGAACATTGTCTTCATTCGTCTCAACGTCCACCAAGGGGACACCGAAAATCAACTCCGAATATGCCCCAGGACGGTAGTTGCGGTAGAGAGTCGGTGGAGGAATAGCGAAGGACAGGGTACGACGGAAAGACGCTCTCAGATCAGACGCATCTGTTCCGGCCACGGCCTTTTCAACCCGTGCCCTAGTACTCGTTGCCAGTTTATCATATTTTGTGCAAGTTGTGCTGCATACCTCGTCAAATTCTCGAAGATTTCAACGAAGACTTAACAGCACTGACATCATACCGTCCACATATTTGACAAGAACGTCCTTGACGGTCGGTGCGAAGACGAGTTCTTCGAGACACTGCATTGGCGACGTCCAATGTAGCATCAATCTCGTAGCATTGAATATCACTCACGTCATATCCTTCCCCCAGATACTCGGCCCTCATCGATCGCAACGCGTTGAGTCGGCAAACGGCAAACCTACAGTCATTGTCGACACTAATTCAGAAGGCCAATTCAGTAAATCAAGTCGGAATACATGGGCAATATCGGCGATACCTTCTTCAGACTTGGCGAGCTTGGCAGGCTCGGGCTCTTGCGGCGAGTCCTCCCGCCGGCTGCGAAATAGGGACGAGACTCCTCCAAACCTTTTGTTCGGGACGCTCTGAGGACGTTGCGAAGTCTCGGTAGGTGTGGTATATTGCTGAGGGTAATACTTCTTCAAGTATGCCTGCTGGAGCCTCGCGACTGTGTTCTCTGCGCAATCGGCATACTTCGTGGCGGAATTCTTGAGATCTTCCTCAATCCGATTTTTTGTCCGATCTTTCGATTCCTTCGGGATCGCCCTATTATTAGAACAGGGATGCCCTGGACGATGTACCCCTGGCTTACCTTCAACGTCGTGAGGGGTTTGATGACGTCGTTATCCAAGATATCTACAAAAGCCTGCTGTGTGCTGGCCTCTGCAACCGCGGTAGGCTCCAGGCTAAAGTTTTAGAATGCGCAGACGTGTACCTTTGTCAAGATTGTCTCTGACTGTATCCCATGCTACTCTAGTAGTGGTTGGTTCGGCACGTGGGTCAAATGCAGCATCAACGGTGTTCGCCTTGTGATGGAGTTTCCGTAAAGAATTGATGCTTCAAAAGAAAAGAAATCAGTCAAGAAACATAGCAGGTCTGATTCACTAACTAGGTCGCTTCAATGTTTCGCCTGACGACCGAACGGTTACCGTAAAATGCAAGACTTGAAACAATACTGACGGACCTTTCTTGGAAGAAAGCCAAATAGCGGTTTGCGATGATTTGGAGTTGTGTATCGAGTTGGGCGATCAGACTGTTGGAGTGGCTCTCTGAAACCACTCTAGGCTGAGGCTCTACGGATATGAAAGACATGGGGGGCAGCGCGAGGTTGCAGAGGGCGCTTTTGTGGGCTGTGCATCATGATGTCGAAACCGCAATAGGCTAACTTAAGCAACAACCGACCATGAGGTATATTAATATACCTCAGGCTTGCATACGTCAGTCAGAACAGCTATTTGGTAAGATGTGTGTTCGCCTTCAGAAAACCCACAGTTCTGACCACAGGTACTACTCTCGACCTGAAGTCGAAAGACCTCAGACCATGGGCAACACCGCCTTAGTAATCACCACCTACTTGGTTGCCACGACTTGCCAGTATTTATGCAAACCGGTGAGTCGCCGATGCGCTCGGTAGTGGTAGAAACGGTTCTTGCTTGGTCTGTCACACGACAAGTTTCTCTGCACTGATACAAAGTTTGTACATTCTTCCCTTCTTTCCTCTATTTTGTCACACGGGTGCACGATAGCGAGCCCCGAAATTTACAAGACGATCAGCTCCCGCATCATCCCATCTTCCATCTAGCAGCTGCAATAGAATACGTACAGATGCAATCAATACACGGTCCAGAGTATGAGTTGTCCAATTTGTCGCACATGCAGACCCTCTTGAGGTTGAATGGTTGTTTGTTTATTATATGTTTTACAATTTCTTGTTCTTCGTTGCTTGAAGAGCACCGAGCGCAGCTGACAACACGGAGCCAATGATCAATCAGTGAGGGCGGGGCCTCAAGAAAATCCGGAGGCTGAACGCACCGCCAACACCGCTGCCGTCCTTCGCGAGACCGATCTCCACTCGCTTCTCTACTTCCGGACCAAGCAAGATTCGCAGCGCCTCGCGCATGCGCTCCTCGAAGCCAGGATAATGCTGGTACAAACTATCCATAACAAAAAGGAGAAAACGCACATCAGTGCTAATTCCGCATCGCCAGTTCACTCGTCACTCACCTTCCATCGATGCCGATCGCATACGGCTTGCCGCCTGCCGCCGCCGCCACTGCAGGCCGTGCGTCCTTCCCGAGCCCGCTGACGTAGCCCATCTGGAGCGCGACCGTCGCGACGGCACACGCGCTCAGCCGCGCGGAGCGGCGCACGACGAGCGCGGCAGGCCCACCGCACGAGCGCCGCGTCACGCAGGGAGACCTCGCCCGGTGCGTAGCCGAGATTTTCCTGCACGATCTCCTGGACCCTCTTCAGGCGCTGCACCGTGGCGGGCCCGAGCTTCTCCGGGTCCTCCACGAGCGCAGCGGCCGCGGCCACGTCGTCCGTCTCGCTGCCGTCTCTGCCGCTCCATGCGCTCTCGACGAGGCTGAGCATTTCCGTATCGAGTCCGTAGTGCTTGTTCAGGCGCTCCGTCGCCTTGCCGTTGAACAGGATCGGCTGCGGTGCCGCGTCGACGAGCGCGAGGAGGAGGTTGCGCGTGACTTCGCCGAGGTACATCCCCGAGATGAACTTCTCATACGCCTGGAAGCGTGGGTTAATCGACTCCCGATCCACCTTGTTGTCGAACGGCGTCAGGGGCAGCACCGCCCGTCCGTTGTCGAACGCGCCCCACTCGGTGTTGACCATCATCACGCCACCCGTCGCCGCCGCGGGGCCGTTGCCAAGCTTGGTGATGTTGGCAACTTGCTCGAGGTACGCGCCGTTCGTGCCCGTTCCGAATATCGCGCCAAGGACGCACCCACCGGCCGTGTATGCGCGAGAAAGCGCAGCGCCTACCGTCTAAGATCCCGATGTGCGGCGCCAATGTCATTTTATTACGAGCGGAGGAAATTCAAGTGGGCCTACGTCGTTCACGAGTGCGACACACTTGACATGTAAATGCTTGCGGTCAAACGCGTCTTGGAGTAGCCCGACGATATCTTTGTTGACGGCGTTCTTAGCGGCGAAACCCTTTGTCCATGTGAGGAGGAAACCCTTGTCTAGCGCCGTTTGTTCGACCGGAAATGAGAACGTCAGGACCAAGGGGCACCGTAGGAGAATCGACTTCGACATCGTCCGCATCTAGTGCGTCCTCTTTCAATTCCGTAGTTGAAGTAAGGAACGCATCCACAGAGTCGGCAAGGTAGTCTGAACTAGGCGAAACGCGGGGAAGCGCCGACGTAATGGTCCGAAAGCGTTCCCAGAGGTCAAGAAAGTAGCGAGCAGTTCAAGTGAGTGACGACGAAGGACCGATCAAGTGGAAAGTTGACGAACCGAATAAGGTTGTCGCTTCCCCTGTCTTGAGAGCCTCAGAGACGCGATATTTTTGTTGCTTTAACGTGAAGGTTTTGTCACCGTGCAATTCCACTTGGCATACCCGTCTGTAGAGGGCTCAATGAAATCGCCAGACGAAGCAGGGCGATAGGTTACTCACAAATTTGTACCGCCGAGATCAAGTGCGAGGAAAGTGCTGTGGTATCCGATGTTACATACACGGGAACGGAGTTTGGCAAGGATGAGACGTTACCCAGTTTCGGTACCATCTGGCACGCCAGTGACGAATGTGGGGCTAAGATTTGCCGTGAACAGCAATGCCAAGATGCGCAAGGTCGATACATACATCATTGCCATCGGGTGACCATATTCGCTAAGTCCGAGGTTGAACAGTTTGTGAAGTGCGAAGTTATGGAAATGAGAACATCTCCGTCGAGGGTGAACTGCTGCTCGATATCCGCAAGAAGAGAGCGAATCTTGTCTGGGTGTGCGTTGTACAGCGCTGTGGTGACTGGCATCGTGGCAATTGCTGGCTAAGGCCAGATCTAGCGAGCATCAGTCTGAACGGGACATGCACTGACCAATCCGTCGCCTTCCGAGTCCCTCCTCGCTCCGGAGATGGCCATCGACGGCCTCATCGTCTTGGACTCGGCCAACGCCAGGCCAATCGTGCAGACCTCCTTTCGCTCTTTTCCACCCGCGTATCCGCTTCTTCACATCAACGCTTACAGCACCGCCGTCGCAAAGGCCGTTCGTCCAGAAGATGTCGACCCGGTCCTTCTCGTGGCCCTCCCGGACGAACCGACCGCATGTTGTCATCTTCAGCATCGCTCTCTCACCTTCTTGTGTCCCATTTCTGGAGATCGTGAGTACTGTGTCCTAACGGTTGTATCGTACGATGAACTCAGGTCTTGTGCAAGTTGACCCGCTATATGCGTTCACATTCATCCGCACCTTCCTGAACATCCTCATCGAATATTTCGGAGAAGTAACCGCCCCAGTGCTCAAGGACAATTTTGATATTGTTCATCAACTCCTGGAGGAGACCTTAGATGCTGGTGGGCACCCCCTCACAACGGCCCCAAACGCGCTGCGCGACATCGTTCTCCCTCCCTCCCTCATCAGCAAAATACTCTCTGTCACTGGAGTCACTGGACCCTCCGTGCCCAGTACGAACAATCTAAGTGCATTTTCCAGCCCGATCCCATGGCGCAAAGCTGGCCTTCGCTACAACCACAATGACATCTACTTTGACATCGTCGAGACGCTGGACGCGGTAATGAACAAGTGAGTACCCTATCTCCCCTCCGTACATCTGAATTTTCAACCATTTTCAGGAACGGGACCATCATCACGAGCAGCGTTCTCGGTAAGGTCGATGTAAACTGCAAGCTCTCCGGTGCGGCTTTCCTGGTTCCCATGTCCCTGCTGGTTCTCGACTTACGTGCAAGCAGGGACACCCGACCTACTTCTCACTCTGACCAATTCACACACCGTCTCTGAGCCGTCCTTCCATCCTTGTGTCCGGTTCGCACCCACCTGATCTATCTCTTCCTCTACTCCGACTGACGAACGCTCCCCACCCCTTCCAAACAGACTAAACCGTTTTGCCCAATCAAAAGCGCTCTCCTTCGTTCCACCGGACGGTCGTTTCACGCTCATGGAATACCGCTTCGACCCCTCAGCAAGCAAGCCTGGCGCTGCGCCAGCTCTTACAGCCGCTGCCGCGGCGCAGCTCCAAGTGCAAGTTCCGTTTACACTGCGCGCCTCACTTTCCATCACCGATCACGGCGGTCCGTCCTTCCTCCCGTCTCCGAACAACCATCTAACTAACCTCACCGGCAACAGGTGCGTTCGAGCTGTCGTTCACCCCGCGCGCCGGTGCGCTCGAAGACGTCGCCGTCGAGCTATATCTCGGCTCCGGCGCGACGGGCGCGACGTGCAGTGCCGCAAGTGGTGGGAGCGAGTGGATGTACGTGCCCGCGCGGCGCACGCTGCGCTGGTCCCTCGCCTCCGCGATCCCCGGTGCCACCCGTTCCGCTTCCGGGCCGGGCCGGACCGCGACGCTGCGGGGCACGTTCGCGAGCGGGGACGCGCACCCGCGTCCTGCACGTGCGGCGCAAATATCTTTCGCTCTGCCTGCGGGGGCGCTACTTAGCGCGCTGAAGATAGACCAGCTTAAGCTGAGCGGGGAGACGTATAAGCCGTACAAGGGCGTGCGTGGACGCGCTTTGGGACGCGTTGAGTGGAGGGTCGAATGGAAAGGAGGATAAAATGGGAGTTTCGGGAGGGAAAATAAAGCGGGCGCGCCTGAGCCCGCGCTCCCCCACTCGCACCCCACGACTAATCGCAGACACTCTCTTGGATGTTGGACGATCATGAGTTGCGCGCCGAGATGGGACGAAAGACGAGATCGAGCGTGCAAAGCGTGGCAGGATTGAGCGCGCATGTTTGTGTCCGAATTTCACCAATGCTGACATGCGCTGACACGAGAGGGGGCGGAGCGCTGAGAGATTGTGCGTGCTGGTTCCTTACTGTATTTTGCTTTTTCGCCGCGACTCTGACTTATAAAAAGTAAGAGCCCGTCCGGCGCATGGTTTGTCGGGCCCGGCATCAGCCAAAAAAAAAGATTTGTTTTTTATTTGTTGCTCCCCGCAATATGACTGTCCGGTGCAGTTGGTTGCACCTGACCACAGCAAGGTCGCTCCCGACCGCCCTGCCAAAATAAAAACGGGTATGGACCCGTTTTTATTCGTTGTTGGGCTCGACAAGCTTGGTCGGAGTTACGACTATTCCGCAAAGTGTTACGTCCCATAAAAGGAAGGTGCCAAGCAAGTCACGTTGTTGGATTCCAAAACAAGACCGTTACTCCAATTAGCGTTTGAACTCAGATGGGAGAACTTTCCTTTAGTCAGCGTACATAAACATGTTTTGTTTTTATTGTTAAGTTAACTTATGTTTAAAACAAGGATTTTATTTTGTTGTTATTAGCTAACTACTTTACATGGATTTTTCTAAGTCGATCTACTGGTGCGGGGGGTGCCCGCTGTTCACGCGCGCAGCCTCGCCCCGGCTTCGCTTCGCCTCGTTCACGACACCCTCGCCATCACTCTCCCCCTTTTGCACCCGCGCTCCGATGTGCCCACCCTTCCGTTCGTGCGCGGCTCCCCCACCCGGGTTGCGCCCCGCTCCGCCTCGCCCACACACCCTTCGTGCGACTCCGCTCGCCGCTCGCGCTCGGGTTGTATCGCCCCTCGTCCCGTGCACCCCCTTCGCGTGCGTGCGGCCCTCCCCCTTGCACACACCTCTTCTCGGGCCTGGCGTGTGTAACCCGGGAGGGCTGGGGTAGCACACCCCGCGCGGAGGGGGCTGGGCTGGGCGCACCGACCCTCTTGCATCCCCGAGAGAGCGCGGGCGTGGCGGCGTGCGTAAACGCCGGGCTGGCGTAGCCCGTGCGGAGGGGGTGGACGCGCCGACCCTCCCCCTTGCGTGTGCGGGCGGCTGGGCTGGCGTGGCCTGCGCGGCGGGGTGGGCGCACCGTCCCTCTCCTTGCGTCCGTGGGCGTGGTGGGGCTGGACGCGCCGTCTGTCCTCTTGCGTACGCGGGCAGGGTGGGGCACGTGGGGTTGGGCTGGCGTGGCCCGCGCGGAGGGGTGGGCGCACCGTCCCTCCTCTCGTGTATGCGGGCGGGGCAGGGCGCGTGGGGCTGGGCAGGCGTCGCCTGGGCCGAAGGGGACTGGGGTGGGCGTGCTGTCCTCCGTGCACCGGCAGGGAGGGGCCGGGGCGACGTGCCCTCATGAGCACCCTTTCCGCGCGAACGGGGCGGCGCGGACAAGGGAGAGGGGACCGACGTGTCCTCCTTCCGCGCAGAAGGCGGATGTTGGGGGGAAGGGAGGGACCGGGGGGCAGCGGTGGGCCCGTGCGCCCCATATCTGCATGCGAAGGGGGCGGCGGCGGTCAATGCGGGGGATGGAAGGAGTGGGTGGGCGACTTACCATAGTGCACCGCTTTCTGCGCACAAACGGCGGCACGCGATGCAGGAAGGGGAGGGGCGTCGGCCTGTCTTCTCGTGTCCTTTCGACACGAATGGGTGGGCGAGGGGGACGGGAAGAGAGACTTACAGAACTGGGTAGTAGTGAGAGCCCCCGTGGCAGAAGCAAGTCGTGCCTGCCACGTACGCTGATGTGGCAGGCACGACTGGCTTCCGCCACCATCACAAGATTCTGGGGAAAGTTATATTGCAAAGTGATGAATCACAGGTATTATCACAGTCTTGCCAATCTTATGATTCTGTTATGATTTGCCATTTTTCATCACAATATCTGTATCATCAATACATTGTTTTTTCTGGCTTTGATCATGGTCATGTTGAATCATGCTTGTTATAACATCTATACAATATATAAAGCATCGACGATGCATTTGCTGACACACATTTTGCTGACACATAGAATTCATTGGAAATCGTTTGCACGCGTCTCTCTCCTGTCCCTCGTGTTTGGTTGCCAGTGCCCCTATTGCGTTAGCCTCCTGCTCCTTGCCCCCTCCGCCTTACATCCTTGCTATGCTCTCTAATTCCCCCCTCTAGTGTGATCCGAGAGACATCAGTGCCAGCTCGCAGTCGTTTTGCGAATTGGTTCCTGGTACTTACTGCTGGCTACCCGGTGTTTTGCCTGACCAGACATATGTCTTGCGTGGGTGCCCCTATTTCACGATCCTGCCCCCATTCGCAACTTGCTAACACTCTCCACCCACCCCTCTTGCGTGATCTCGAAAGCAGGCCAGCTGTCGGATGGTGGATGTGGATGGGCAATGCTGGGCATGTCGACCCAGTCCACATCATTGCTGCACCCATGCGGCTTCCAGCAGTCGGTTCTGCGGACAGGTATGGGATCAAATACTCTGATCCCTCTCGCTACACCACTCCCTCCACTCAAGTCAAAGTGTGGCGAGGCTGTGACCCCTTTCGTTGTGACGCAGCTTGGAGCTCAGTGAAGCTCATCCATTGCATTCCCCAGGGTGCCGCACTTGTGCGCGGCCTTAGTGACTCGAACCCCACGCTTTCCCGACCCCTGCGGCCACTTATCCAAAGTTTTGCGCCGCGCTGAAGTGTGCGCGACCGTTTCCGACCATTCCATACCACCCAACCCTCAGGCTCCCTGTAGCCGCTCCCGACCTCGCCGCACTTGCGCGCGGCCTTATCCCTTCGACACTGACATGTGCGCGATCGTCGTGGACTCATATACGACAGCTCACGCCGCGCGGAGGCCTGCGCGATACCTCGCGCCGCTCTCTCTGCTGCGCACAACGAGCGAACGCTCCTGCAGCCCCTAAAGTTGTCCTGGCGGTCCTTTGCGTCCTATTTGTCTGAAGTTGTCCTGTTCTCCGACCTCTCAACCGTGTTGTCACACTTTCGCGCCGTGAGTACATGAGTGAGCAAGCGCCTTTCCATCTTTGCTTCCATCTGTGCCTCCTCGCTGACGGCCAACAGTCGCTTTCCTCTCTCAGACTTGCTGTCACCACCAGCCCCTATCCCTATTATCCCAGATGCTCGGCTGGCGACAACGAGACAGAACAGCGCAAAGGCGAATATTCGACTCCAGTTCCCTAGGCGTTACACAAGGGACACGGAACTAGACAACCCGCATCACCATGGGAGTTTTGGACGACAGTGAACGCACAGCGCAAGTTCGTCGATCTGATCAATGAGGCCACTTTCAAGTGGGCCAACTGGGATCCGTCAAAGGTCATCCAGGTTAGCCCTTCCCCCTCTCCATCATTCCGAAGCAGCCCAACCACCGTTGCGGTGATTTTGGCACTATTGACAAGAAGTCGGCAGAGTTGAAAGTCGAAGGGAATATCTTTACGCACCCGGAGATGAGGCATATCGCGCAGGACTATCCCGCGTTCGTGGCCCCCGAGACCGATATATATCAGATTCACTCTCAACCAGTGAGGAGGCTGGATATACAAGCCGACGTCGGCGCGTGAGTCCCCAACTCAACCCCTCACATGTGCGGCCGTTCTCAGTGCTCAGCAGCGCCACCGCTGATGATGACCAGGTGTCGTTCTCAAAAGCCGATGGCAATTCAACACCAAACGCGGAGCGATCTTATTCACAAGCCACGTTTACTCTGTGTCGCGGACGGGTTCGACAAGTTCGATCTGCCCATGCTCAAGCGCAAGGTAGTAGTCGAAGAAGTGCACAACTGCCCCGGGTTCCAGCGAGCTGATCTCAGTTTCCTTGCGCGCGAACCATGAGGCGCGAGGACGCGCGGGCTGTCTATGGGTGGCTGGGGAGCGTCTTGCGATCCATTGAAGTTGCGAAGGGGTCGGTGTCGACGGCGGTCCGTGGTGACGAGAAGTAAGGGGCGAGCGAAGGCGAAGGAGATGAGCGGGGAGAGAGTGTGTGTAGGGAATGACGAGCGATCGATGGTGGGGAAGTTGAGATGATACGACCGATAACGCAGCTATGCCACGCGACGCCAGACCGAGACTGAAAAGACCGAATATGAGCGATTTCGGGCCCAGAGCCCGAGCGGGGGCAGCCAAACGCAAGGGATGCGAGCGAACAAATTCTTTGTGTACTCTATGAATGCAGCCAGAAAACGCGACTCAATGCACACAGACCGGCCCGAAGGGCCGGTCCGCAGTCGCTAGTGATTATAACACCTCTAAAATGAAATAGTGTTGGTGCACACATGTGCACTATGTTATCCACATAACACCATGTTACAGTCCCACCAAATTTGCCACATTTATGCACAAAAATAGATTATTTACACTAAAACGAATACATGACTAGGACTATTGTAGGAGAGGTAGACACAAGTGGGTGCGGCCAGGATGGTGGTGACACGGTCTGACGGTCTGGCGGTTGCGGGGTTGGGGTCAGAGCCGAGGTCATGGCATGGCATGGCAGGGTGGGATGGGATGGGATGTGCGCGCCGTGTTGGGGTGGGCCATCATGGCAGAGCTTGTGTGCGGGTCGGCGTGGTGGTGAAGTGGCGCAGTTGGGCTCGCGGCGGTGGTCGCGATGGTCGCAACGTAGCGTGGGTTGCTGAGTTGAGGTGGCGTCGTGGCCGGTTGGAGGTGGTGAGGTCTAGTGGGGTGGCGACATGATGGGGCTTGTGCGTGGCAGGCCAGCAGAGTGGGGCGGTTGGGGCGATGGCAGTTGGGGTGGCGATGAAGCAGGTGCAGCTGTGACGACATTGGGGTTGTAGCGGTTGCGTGGTGGCAGTATTGGTGCGGCGGGTGGAGGTGGTGGCGTACATGGACAAGGCAATGGCAGCGTTGCGCTGTTGTCCATCCTGCAACAGTTCAAGGTGAGCGGAAAGAAGGAAAGAAACTTAGCTAAATACGAGACGAAGAGCGTGTGGGCGTGGTGAGGTAGCGGCGGTGTCGGTGCGGTAGGTAAGCGGGGGTGGCCTATGTTGCACATTTGTCCTGCAACGGTTCAAGGTGAAGCAAAAAGTAGAAAGAAAAACCTACTATGGCACATAGGGGCGAGGTGGGGCTTGCCGTGTCGCGGTGGTGTCGCAGCTGGTTGGAAGTCGCGGGCTCTTGCGCATCGTGTTGGCGGGGCTTGTGCGCGGCGGGTCGGGGTCCCAAGGAATCGGGATGGCAGTCGGGCCAGGGTCGCGGCTTGGCATGGGGCTTGCCGTGTTGAGGTCGCGGTGGGGCTGGTGAGCGGCGGGCCGGCATGGTTGGGGCAGTAGCGGTTGGGGTAGCGAGGAGGCCGGGCGGCTGCGGCGGTGTTGGGTTTGCAGCAGTTGTGGTGTCCGTGCGGCAGGCGAGCAGAGGATGCGTGGTCCTGCAACGGTTCAAGGTGGAGCAAAAGAAGAAAAGAAAAAAAAGAAAAGAAAAGAAAACTCAGCTTGGAGCCTCGTCATTAGCCGCGTCTTCATGACCATGGCGGTGCGGCTGAGGGGCAGAGTGCAGACCACGTGCAGGGGTTGAGGCGACGTGGTGTGACTGGGTGACGGGAAAGGACGTACTTTGAATCGACTTTGAAGAAAAAACGACTGTTGAAAAATATTTGCGTCAAGCGGAGGCTTACAGTAATCCGTGGCGTGGGATCCTGGTACTTCTCTCGACAGGGTCTCGATCCCGTCACGCTCACGATCCGTGACTGGAGTGGGACCAACTTCCTCTCGCTGCCACCCATTTCTTCTTCCTGGGGTTTTTTTTTCTTTTTTTCCCTTTCCCTTTTATGGATCCCTTCAAGAACCTAGCCACACCCGCTGCCGTTGCACCCAAGAGGGACGACCACAACCCAGTCGGTGGTCTCTTACCCCATTGTCCCCAGCGTGCAACGTGGCGGTCGTGTAGAAATTATTGCTAATGATCACTGACAGGGTCATCGTATTACACCCTCCTGGTAGCTTTCACGGACGAGGAGCGACTGTAGGTGTTCTTTCACTTCGCATGACATTGATGTCGCGTTTACCCTGCATTCAGAATTGGTGATTCTGCCAAGAACGAGTTCCGCTCTAACCCAACCAACACGGTCTTTGGTGCCAAACGTCTCATTGGGCCGGAAGATCGGCGGGGGTCTGCAAGTGCGACGTGGCGTCAGTCCGCACGTCCGAGATCGATTGTGGCGGAAGCGTGCTCACGAAGAGGTCCCCGCCAAGGCCATAGAGGGATAGCACCGCGCGAGGCCGTGGGTTCACGTGAATGGCAGCGAGGAATGCGCACATCCCGCCGGCGCTGGAGCCGGCGACAGCTAGGCGTGTCCTGTCGATGAGCACGGTACCCAGCGAGGGAGTACTTGCGAGGAAGGCGAAGAGGTCTACGACGTCTTTGAGCACATCGTACCCCATTTGCAGCGCGACATCAAGCATTGGTAAGAACTCCTTGTTTGCCCTCGGATGAGGTCGTCCCAGGCCTTTCAAAAGACCGACAAACCTGCTGTGCGTTCTGTGGGCCGTCCGCGACTCGGACGTGTCGTATGCTGCGCCGCCGCCTGCGGAGCGGCGCTACAGTCCGATGGAGGCATTGTGCGCGCAGCGGGAGGAGGACGGCATCCGTTTCTTCGAGGTGCTCGACGTGGAGAAAGTTTTCACGCTGATTATTTTCTCCCGCGAAGATCAATATCGCGGCGAGGTGCGTGATTGTGTGGGTTTCCACGACCCAATCTCGCCGAACTACTACTAATGTTTCCTGCGTGCCAGACTCCCGAGGAAATCTCTGTCATGATGAAGGAGACCGCTGAGGCCTACCTTGGCAAGAAGGTTACGCACGCTGTTATCACCGTCCCTGCCTGTGCGTTTCTACTTGTGTTAGTACTAAAAAAAACTCTCATATCACTATCACTATAGACTTCAATGACGCTTCATCAGGCGACCTTGGCGGTGGCACCTTTGATGTTTTTCTCCTCTCGATCGAGGATGGCGTCTCGAGGTCTTGGCAACTGTCAGTGATACCCATCTTGGTGGTGAGTACTTTGATAACTGTGTCATTGAATATTTCGTTAAGTAGTACAAGAAGAAGACTGGCACAGACGTCTCGACTAACCTCCGCGCGTTGGGTAAGCTCAACCTGAGGTAGAGATAGCAAAGCGCACACTGTCCTCCCGGCAGTCCACACGCCTTGAAATCGAGTCGCTCGAAGATGGTCCAGTGCGATAGATTTTTTTGTCTCATTCCGTTTCTCACTGGTGCCACAGAAACCGTTTCCCCCTACTCACCTCTGCTGTAGATAGGTCATCATACCACCCCCGACTCTCCAGCATTATGCAAGAAGCGCCCGCTCGCCTCGTGTTCATACCAGCTGAGTTTTTTTTCTCTTCTTTCCACTCCACTTTAACCTGAACTGTTGCAGAACAACAGCACTCCCCTCATGCACGCCCTGCACCGACGCGTACCATCGTTGCGCCGCTACACATGTCTCGCTACTACCTACCGAGTTGAGTTCTTTTTTTTTTTTTGTGCTTTCGCTTTACCTTGAACTGTTGCAGAACAAGTGCATGCAACCCTGCTCGCCTGTTGCGGACACCATGAGCGCTGCAACCCCCGACACCGCCCAAGCCACAACCGCAATCGTCCCTGACAATCGCCACCGACAACCGCCACCACCCCAGCCACGTCATTTCACCACGCTGGCCCGCCCGTCTCACAAGCCCCGCCACAACGCCACGACAACACAGCAAGCCCCACCACGCTACGTTGCAACCGAGGCCCTGCCACCCCACTCCGCCGCCGCATGCAAACCCTGGCCGCCGCCACCGCTACCCTTCGCCATTCCAAGCCCCTCCCCCCCAACACCACGACGCCGCACATCACTACCTCAACACAGTGCGACGGGACGGACTCCGCAACCACGACCAGTGGTGATGAGCAGCAGCGGGGCATCCTTCGTATGAAATTTATTTATTTATTTTTGTATTTTGTGACTATTGTAGTAATTAAAAATATAAATAATTTTATAACTACCAATTTATAAAAGACTGATAATGTCCACACAAGTGGATTACAACAGCTACATGGACACATTATAACACCATCCCAAGTGACTTACAAGAGATCAATAATGTTCACACAAGTGGATTACAACCCCTTTGTAGGCACATTAGAACCCCTCCTTGAGTAACTTATAATCTCCACATGGATGCACTACAATCCCCAGACAACTAAATTATGACGCAATTGTTACTAAGTTACTGTGCATACACTTCAAACCCATGATACTATTATGACTTGTATTATGATCACAATATAACTGCATTGGAATACACGTTGCAATGTGGATTTCAATTATCATGATGAATGCACATTACATCAGATCTTTATAATTATATCTCTTAGTGATGGTGTTATAATCTCCCAGGGAATTTTGTGATGACAGGGTCCAGAACTGGACCCATCCCCATTACAGTATCCCTCCGTGCCAATTCCCCTCTCCTCCCGCCTCCCGCCTCCCTCGTCCACCTCTTCCCCTTCCCCCGTCACCGCCGCCACGTTCGCGCGGAAGGGGGGCACACGAGAGTAAGTCACCCATCCACTCCTTCCGTCCCCGCATTGACCGCTGCCGCCCCCTTCGCACGCAGATATGGGGCGCGCGGGCCTGCCGCTGCCCCCCGGTCCCTCCCTTCCCCCCAACATCCGCCTTCTGTGCGGAAGGAGGACACGTCGGCCCCCTCTCCCTTGTCCGCGCCGCCCCGTTCGCGCGGAAAGGGTGCGCATGAGGGCACGTCGCCCCGGCCCCTCCCTGCCGGTGCACGGAGGACAGCGCACCCACCCCAGTCCCCTTCAGCCCAGGCGACGCCTGCCCAGCCCCACGCGCCTCGCCCCGCCCGCATACGTGAGAGGAGGGACGGTGCGCCCACCCCTCCGTGCGGGCCACGCCAGCCCAGCCGCCCGCACACGCAAGGGGGAGGGTCGGCGCGTCCACCCCCTCCGCACGGGCTACGCCAGCCCGGTGTTTACGCACGCCGCCACGCCCACGCTCTCTCGGGGATGCAAGAGGGTCGGTGCGCCCAGCCCAGCCCCCTCCGCGCGGGGTGTGCTACCCCAGCCCTCCCGGGTTACACACGCCGGGCCCGAGAAGAGGTGTGTGCAAGGGGGAGGGCCGCACGCACGCGAAGGGGGTGCACGGGACGAGGGGCGATACAACCCGAGCGTGAGCGGCGAGCGGAGTCGCATGAAGGGTGTGCGGGCGAGGCGGAGCGGGGCGCAACCCGGGTGGGGGAGCCACGCACGAACGGAAGGGTGGGCACATCGGAGCGCGGGTGCAAAAGGGGGAGAGTGATGGCGAGGGTGTCATGAACGAGGCGAAGCGAAGCCGGGGCGAGGCTGCGCGCGTGAACGGCGGGCACCCCCCGCGCCAGTAGATCGACTTAGAAAAATCCATGTAAAGTAGTTAGCTAATAACAATAAAATAAAATCCTTGTTTTAAACATAAGTTAACTTAACAATAAAAACAAAACATGTTTATGTACGCTGACTAAAGGAAAGTTCTCCCATCTGAGTTCGAACGCTAATTGGAGTAACAGTCTCGTTTTGGAATCCAACAACGTGACTTGCTTGGCACCTTCCTTTTATGGGATGTAACACTTTGCGGAATAGTCGTAACTCTGACTATGTCGCAGTAACACATTACATAATGTCTGATAAATCTATGTTGCCAATGAACACTCGAAGCCTGGGGACCGTGTATATCAATGAAGCCGCACATCAATGCATCAATTTCCAGGCTTTGACTACACAATACTACAGTACAATTAGGAACCTTCTTATTGTGAGAGCTGTATCAGGGAGATGATATCCTAAATTGTCTCTGAATGCTAGGAAACAGTGCAGGGTCTAGGGGGTATGAAGCGTTGCAAGGTGTCGCGCAGGCCTCCGCGAGATGTGAGCTGTGGTATATGTGTCCGCAGCGATCGCGGAAATGTTTAAATCGAAGGGTTAAAGCTGCGCGCGAGTGCGGCGAGGTTGGGAAGGGAAACAGGGTCGCTCGGTTGTGAGTGGTCGGAGACGGTCGCGCACGCTTCTGCGCGGCGCTAAACTTCGTATATGTAGCCGCCAGGGTTGTGAATGCGTCGCGTTCGATTCGCTAATGCCGCGCGCGAGTGCGGCAGACTGGGGAACGCGAGGGAACTACAGTATCAAGACAAACAGACTCAGGTCCTCTACCACAAATGTCACATTTACTCACGTGTTACAAAAATAAAATACATTTGCCTGTTGCGACTGAGAGGTGCGTTCGGCGGTCTGACTAAATATTTTTAATGCCGGAGCAGACTGATTTATCCGAGTCATCAGACTGAGGTCGCGAGCAGCTATTTCCGAGGGGCGACTTTGCACCGGACGGGCTCTTACTTTTTTTTTTGATTGCTTTATACCCGTGTAGGCCGTAGGCCCAGACCAGACACGCGCAGCGCAGTTGACATGGTATCCTAAGACGTGTATAAGGTGGTTCCGTGCCTTCCAGAGGAGAATAAATAAAATTGCTACAGGTAGCTTTGGGCTTCCTAGACGGTTGTGCCCGGTTTCACGACAAACACAGTAAGGTCGGTTCCTGGCGTCAGACGCCTCAAGAGGTGCCCTCCGGAGCTGGGATGGGGCCCATGGGTCCTCCTTCCTTCCGTTTATCCTCCCCCTCCTCAGTCGGGTTCGGGTGGCTCGTGGGCTCGTAGACCGGTTTCCAGGCGCGATAGGGCGTGGCTGTCGTGCAGAAAAGTTAGTAGGCACATGGCCGTTTCTTGGTTGTCAGGATCCCTCCTCGCCGGCCGACAGGGTTGCTGAGGTTGAAGATGATGTTCGCCCGGAAGCGGTGGGCGTTATAGCGCGGACACGTATGGATGATGTGGAGGGAAGTGCGTAGTCTGAAGCCGCACGGGCATTGCATGGCTTCGTGGCCCGCCGGTGCTGTCCGGCCGGAAGGCCCCGGCTACTATCTTTACTCCTTCGTTCCGAACGCGCTGGAGGAGTGTGACATCAGGAAAAACCTCCCGCGCTAGCGAGAGATAATTTGAGATAATTTCCATATTGGGCAAGAATTATTGACATCTTAGTGACAGTTAGTGACAGCTAGCGTTCGCTAGTCTCAATTATCTCAAATTAGCAAAGTAGGTTTTTCCTGATGGATGAGTTTCTTTTGGCCCTTGGCGCCGTCTTTCAGCCAGAGTCCAAAAGCGTTACCACAAGTTCACACCACCCACGCTCATGCCATCACGATAACACATGCCAGCGATACATCATGCTCACATCAACGATGTGCACAGCTCTGATCTTAGCGTGGTCCACGACCATGTGGCGTGCCACACCTGCAGGCGCCATAGAGCCATTCCGCGTTGGGGAGAAGGTCAGGTCGTGTGGCCACCGAGTCGTGCGCTGTATGAAGCGATCCGAGGTTGGATATTACTACACACAAGTCGGACCACGCTGGGGAGGACAACGAATCATGACAACAGGAAATGCGGAAACGCAGACGCAGACGCAGACGCAGATCGCAAAAGTAGTAACATGTTTTTCGTAGTCGATCCACAGAATATATACGTGCTTAAAATCGGAAAGTAAACATATCAGTTCGAGGACCATGGCCATTGCAATAGATAGGAAGAAGATAGAAGGTTACGTATCGACCAACCAAAACTCTCGGACTGTAGCACACACACCTTAACACATACTACGTGTACCCCACGAGTGTAGCCTGTCCGCGTGAGCCAAGGGTCTGAGAACTTCGACTATTCCAAGGCCCTCATCTCGTCGTTGCGACTTCAGGGGAGTGGAGCTCCCGGATGCATTTTCTTGAGGTGCTTCTTAAATAAGTAGGAGCGCCCCTCTGACCACTCGAAGTCGCTGCAATAGAGGCAGGGTTTCAGCGATGAATGTTTGTCCTTTGTATGTCTGTTTAAGCCTTGCCTCTGCGCAAAGGCAGAGGTACACCCTTGAATGTCGCACCGGTACTTCTTGGAGTTTCGACGCGCCGAGACACGACCCGACGGCGGGGTAGTAAATGCTACTGTGTTTGCGGGTTGATGTACTTGATGCTCCAAGGATGGTGCTGCCTCGTCGTGGGTAGAGTAGGGGTCGACGGGACTATAACCGTCCAAAGTCCAGTCCGGGGGGTGAACAGCTGAGTAGGTATGTGCCATTGAGCGTAATTCAAGGGGTGAGAACGTTGTCGCCGTGCCGCTGTCCAACGTCGACCCACGGATTGCCATCGTAGCGAGAAACGCTTCGTGATCGCCAGATTCACCGGAGTAAGACTCCGGCCAAGAGAAGGGGCGAGTAGAGGGGAATGGGTGGTCATCTGAGAGGGGCGCAAGCATGCGAGAGGTATCCCTAGTGACGTCCGTCGAAGCGCTAGGAGTGTGGGGTAGGGTCTGCGAGAAGTGGAGGTGGTCAAATTCAATGTCACGATGTGGGGAGATAGGCGGCTGCAGATGTGAAGCGGATGGGAACTACGCAGATAACGTCAAGGGCCAGTCGACGCGGAACATAGTGTACCTCACCGGCAGGAAGGCAGAGCCTTCGGTGGATGAAGCACCACGGCCGTCAAAAGTCGGACTGAATGGTAAAGGACCCGAGACTAGAGGACCAACCCCTTCCGTATGGTCATGGTGGCCGCTAAGGGAATCCAAGGATGAGTCCCCTTCATCAGGAAACCCCGTTGTAGCGTTCATGGGATCAACGTTCGCGTAACGGAGTTGAGTAACGTCCGAGGGGCCATTGGGAGGTATCTGTAAGCGTATCAGCAAGCTCAAATGGACGTTGCCATCGACGGCTAGCAGACGTACACTACAATAACCAGAATAGTGTACGTGGCCTCGCAGAAGCTCCGTATAAGTCCAGTAATCCTGAGGTGTGGAGGAAGGGTGTTGTGAAATGGGATCGTTAAAGAGACGCCGATGGGCACCAGTCCCGACGAGCGACTCTTCGTCGTTTTCCAGAACATCCATTGAGATCGAAGACCGACTCATCGCTTGAAAATGAGAGCAGACAGCCTAGAGCCTCGTGTTGATCAGAAAGTGTGTCCGGACAGAGGTCAAATGAGAACTGATCCTGGTAGAGGTGACGAAGGCGACGGAGGAGGCGGGTGGATCTGGTTGCCCAGAGTCTTTTTTGAAGTCGCGATGGCACGCCGCGAGGTAGGTCTATAGAGTCCACAAGGTCTACATGCGCTGGGTGACGCCATCGGGATCCCGTATCAGCCGAAAAAAAGGCGGTCCTGTGAGAAGTCGTGTTGTAGACAAGAAGCGTTTGGCACTGGAGATTACTCCGCAGTCAGAGGTAGTTATTCAGCCGTGCCCGCAGAGAACACGTTGAAGATGATGCGGTGCCGCGATATGATGGGGACTCGTGCATGTTAGGGTCCCTAGGAAAAAAGAGTGTTCAGCCGTGTAGCTCCAGCCCTCACGAGAATCACGCAACACTTTTACCTTCCGTTGGCACGCTTAGACACGGCACGACCTGCAGCGACAAATCTATTCCTGGAGCACCCATGAAATCACCATGTGAACTAGCCCCCAAGATCAAGTAAAAATATTGGCCCAAAGGAAAGGCCGCAGATAAGTGGTATTCCTTCTGTAGGTTCAGAACGACAACAATTTTTACACTTACGAATGGCTCTGATACGGAGTACGGCCGGTATGGCTGTAGCACTGCGAACATAATGGGCATAGACGTTGGTTCAGCAAGAATTTCCAGGAAGCCTGAGAGGGACCAGGGGAAAGAAGGGGGTATCACCATTGCGATGGTTAGAGCGATGGCGTGTGAAGTTCACACACACGGCCGTTAGCCGCTTGTTCGGAGTGTCGCAAGTCTGGGGTTTGGGCCGTGGTAGTGCTGTGTAATGAATTTCGGGCCACATCCTGCGGGCTCTCCGTGAAAAATGAGACAGATGGCTTACACCAGAGCTTCGGGCCTTATCGGATAGCATCGACGAGAGTGAAACTAGGCCAGGGAGGAGGGATTTTCAAAGCGTGATCTTGCGGTCAGCGCGCGGATGCTTGGTGGAGTAACATGGTTTGAATGAAGATAGACATACCGTGATACGAATCATGGAAAGAAACCAAATCCGACAGGAGGGAGTCAAGGGGCTGGCCTGGACAAATTGCGAGGGCCCCCTGGCGGATGTGCTGCGGCTTTCACCATATAATTTGACCTGGGCGTGCGTTGGGGTTTTGGCGCACCACAGGCCATCAGACCAAAGGTTGACAAGTGCAGTCCTTGAGTGCAGTCCTATCAAAACGGAGCAACCAATTTAGTAACTTCGGTTAGGGTCGAGCGCCTTCGTCAGCGCTACTACTAATGTCATTGTAGTCTGGATCTCCCTTCCATGCATAGAGCTGTTTCGCTCGGTTGAAACTTTTTATTGATCGTTGGTTGAATTTATATGGCTCATCATCACTTCTTTGGGTGTCCTGGTATACACCCCGTTTGGCCACTTCTAATTTTGTTCATGGGCGGATTTTGCACGGGCGAATATGTCACCCTTGATGTGACCGAGCGGTTGGATGGTTCATCACTGGCACATCTCGACCTCCGAGTCCGTCTCCCCGTCTCCTTATCTACTATCCCCGCACCTTTCCCATTGGTTAGTTTGTATCGCGTTCCATTTGAGAACCAATCATTACATTTTTCTACTTTAAAGGTGCCGTGAGTGTGTCCTCCCAACCTAATTCATAGATGCGGGTTTGCAGCCGGGGGTACGCATCGCCGTGGTTGTTATACCCCACGTAGGTTATCTCGCTTGCGTTATCCAGAATGTTCCTGCCACGGAGCGACCCAGAGCGATGGGGCAGGCCTTGTTTTCGACCTAATTCGCCGGACCTCCATTCAGGCTTCGGTATGCGTGACCTCACTAATATGCCCCTATCCGTGGCACGGCGTTTGGTACGGCGCAATGCGTGGCCTTGCACGGTTCATCCGAACCTCGCTGGGAAAAAGCGGGACATGTGGCCACAGAGGGTCACAGAGCCTCAGGGTGCTGATGATGTCGGGTGACAGTACCTATCACTAGAACGTACGACGCATTTACTAGCTCCTCCGCGATATATAGAACTCACCTTCAGCGAAGGCGTAATCCGACGACATCATCGAGATCCAAGAAAAGGAGAGCGCAGCAGGCGCGAGGGGGTTACCCTACGAGCTCACGTTCACGTTCACGGGAACACGCCAGTGAGGGAAGCCCTACTGCTAAGAACCCCCAAAGAAGTGACGATGAGCCATCGTGTCGAGTCAACCAATGACAAGACCAAGCGAAATAGTGCCAATAGGTAATAGAAGGCACATGTGACGGTGAACCCAGCGAAGACGGTTGTTTAGTGCGCCATTTGCCAACCTCCTATCTGGTAGAGACTGTTTCGTTCGCACAGTGAAAGGTATCAATATCGCATCGGTAACAGGAGTGTAATTTGTTCATGTCAGGCGGTCCTCATATCACAATAGGGGCCTCCAAAGTTGCCGCAGTGGTGTCGCCTGTGGCAACTTTAAACATCCCAATTCGCGCGCCATCAAGTATTTCCGGCCTACTGCTCATAATACACCCTGAGGCCGGGATAATTTATTTGAGAGTCACTGCTTCACTCTCCGTCCGAGTCTTGGGTTCAGTGTGGTGAAGGGAGAGAAGAAGACTGGCAAATGGTACAGGGAAACATTGTTGAACTGTACTAGCTCCGTGCATAGTGATGGGTAGTGGCGAGAAAATATATAAGCTGGTAGACTGCATTGAAACTGGGCAGAGTGCGAAGTGGTTCTCGATTGGTGATGAGGTATTTGCATTTTCGAGGCGAGGGCGAGGGGCCTGCCGGAGGGAGCTGATGAAGGTCTGCCTCGTCATCAATTCTGGCAATTTTTTTTACTCGGCATAGCCGGCGGGCAAAACGAAAATGTTTGAAGTCGAGAACAATGGACGGAGGAGGGCAGGGTCAACGAGCGAGCACATGCCGCCGCTCGTTACGCGATTGCTCGCTTCGACCGGCCCACCGGAATGTGACATACTCCAATCATCCCGAATCAGACATGCATCATCTTACGACCAAGGAAGTGGGTCGCTACCGTCACGTCTCAAACTCGATCATAGCACCCCAGAATTCGCCATGATATATTACTAGTACGTGCTTATTGCTAGGGCGTGTACCGATATCGCGGACAGCATCCGCGCGCTGACCGCAAGATCACGCTTTGAAAATCCCTCCTCCCTGGCCTAGTTTCACTCTCGTCGATGCTATCCGATAAGGCCCGAAGCTCTGGTGTAAGCCATCTGTCTCATTTTTCACGGAGAGCCCGCAGGATGTGGCCCGAAATTCATTACACAGCACTACCACGGCCCAAACCCCAGACTTGCGACACTCCGAACAAGCGGCTAACGGCCGTGTGTGTGAACTTCACACGCCATCGCTCTAACCATCGCAATGGTGATACCCCCTTCTTTCCCCTGGTCCCTCTCAGGCTTCCTGGAAATTCTTGCTGAACCAACGTCTATGCCCATTATGTTCGCAGTGCTACAGCCATACCGGCCGTACTCCGTATCAGAGCCATTCGTAAGTGTAAAAATTGTTGTCGTTCTGAACCTACAGAAGGAATACCACTTATCTGCGGCCTTTCCTTTGGGCCAATATTTTTACTTGATCTTGGGGGCTAGTTCACATGGTGATTTCATGGGTGCTCCAGGAATAGATTTGTCGCTGCAGGTCGTGCCGTGTCTAAGCGTGCCAACGGAAGGTAAAAGTGTTGCGTGATTCTCGTGAGGGCTGGAGCTACACGGCTGAACACTCTTTTTTCCTAGGGACCCTAACATGCACGAGTCCCCATCATATCGCGGCACCGCATCATCTTCAACGTGTTCTCTGCGGGCACGGCTGAATAACTACCTCTGACTGCGGAGTAATCTCCAGTGCCAAACGCTTCTTGTCTACAACACGACTTCTCACAGGACCGCCTTTTTTTCGGCTGATACGGGATCCCGATGGCGTCACCCAGCGCATGTAGACCTTGTGGACTCTATAGACCTACCTCGCGGCGTGCCATCGCGACTTCAAAAAAGACTCTGGGCAACCAGATCCACCCGCCTCCTCCGTCGCCTTCGTCACCTCTACCAGGATCAGTTCTCATTTGACCTCTGTCCGGACACACTTTCTGATCAACACGAGGCTCTAGGCTGTCTGCTCTCATTTTCAAGCGATGAGTCGGTCTTCGATCTCAATGGATGTTCTGGAAAACGACGAAGAGTCGCTCGTCGGGACTGGTGCCCATCGGCGTCTCTTTAACGATCCCATTTCACAACACCCTTCCTCCACACCTCAGGATTACTGGACTTATACGGAGCTTCTGCGAGGCCACGTACACTATTCTGGTTATTGTAGTGTACGTCTGCTAGCCGTCGATGGCAACGTCCATTTGAGCTTGCTGATACGCTTACAGATACCTCCCAATGGCCCCTCGGACGTTACTCAACTCCGTTACGCGAACGTTGATCCCATGAACGCTACAACGGGGTTTCCTGATGAAGGGGACTCATCCTTGGATTCCCTTAGCGGCCACCATGACCATACGGAAGGGGTTGGTCCTCTAGTCTCGGGTCCTTTACCATTCAGTCCGACTTTTGACGGCCGTGGTGCTTCATCCACCGAAGGCTCTGCCTTCCTGCCGGTGAGGTACACTATGTTCCGCGTCGACTGGCCCTTGACGTTATCTGCGTAGTTCCCATCCGCTTCACATCTGCAGCCGCCTATCTCCCCACATCGTGACATTGAATTTGACCACCTCCACTTCTCGCAGACCCTACCCCACACTCCTAGCGCTTCGACGGACGTCACTAGGGATACCTCTCGCATGCTTGCGCCCCTCTCAGATGACCACCCATTCCCCTCTACTCGCCCCTTCTCTTGGCCGGAGTCTTACTCCGGTGAATCTGGCGATCACGAAGCGTTTCTCGCTACGATGGCAATCCGTGGGTCGACGTTGGACAGCGGCACGGCGACAACGTTCTCACCCCTTGAATTACGCTCAATGGCACATACCTACTCAGCTGTTCACCCCCCGGACTGGACTTTGGACGGTTATAGTCCCGTCGACCCCTACTCTACCCACGACGAGGCAGCACCATCCTTGGAGCATCAAGTACATCAACCCGCAAACACAGTAGCATTTACTACCCCGCCGTCGGGTCGTGTCTCGGCGCGTCGAAACTCCAAGAAGTACCGGTGCGACATTCAAGGGTGTACCTCTGCCTTTGCGCAGAGGCAAGGCTTAAACAGACATACAAAGGACAAACATTCATCGCTGAAACCCTGCCTCTATTGCAGCGACTTCGAGTGGTCAGAGGGGCGCTCCTACTTATTTAAGAAGCACCTCAAGAAAATGCATCCGGGAGCTCCACTCCCCTGAAGTCGCAACGACGAGATGAGGGCCTTGGAATAGTCGAAGTTCTCAGACCCTTGGCTCACGCGGACAGGCTACACTCGTGGGGTACACGTAGTATGTGTTAAGGTGTGTGTGCTACAGTCCGAGAGTTTTGGTTGGTCGATACGTAACCTTCTATCTTCTTCCTATCTATTGCAATGGCCATGGTCCTCGAACTGATATGTTTACTTTCCGATTTTAAGCACGTATATATTCTGTGGATCGACTACGAAAAACATGTTACTACTTTTGCGATCTGCGTCTGCGTCTGCGTCTGCGTTTCCGCATTTCCTGTTGTCATGATTCGTTGTCCTCCCCAGCGTGGTCCGACTTGTGTGTAGTAATATCCAACCTCGGATCGCTTCATACAGCGCACGACTCGGTGGCCACACGACCTGACCTTCTCCCCAACGCGGAATGGCTCTATGGCGCCTGCAGGTGTGGCACGCCACATGGTCGTGGACCACGCTAAGATCAGAGATCGTTGATGCGAGCATGCCGTATCGCTGACATGTGTTATCGTGATGGCATGAGCGTGGGTGGTGTGAACGTGGTCGATCATCATAGCCTCTTCGAGTCCGCGCGAGGGCACGCGCAGAGAAAGCTGGCCCTAGTGAAGCAATCGGTGATTCGGTAGCGGCCAGAACAGATACGTCCGTTCTGGGACCGTCTTACTGTAAGCCCAAGTCGCGCCCTGTTCTTTATAATCCTCCACTCGCTCTCTATCGCAATTATCATCTTGGTCCATTTTCAGATTTGAGTTCCGGCGTCCCATCAGTGAGTGGACGCTGAGAGCAATGAAGACAATGTTCCGAAAGTGATCAAAATGCTAGTGTGCATTGACGAAGGCGAGAACTTGAAGAGGGACCGAATGGTAAATACTAAGAAATAAATCGATAGGCTGAACGAGGCGCGCATTGGGAATTTCGTGTTTAGTGTAGGTAGTCATTGGGTTCCATACTATACGACGCAGAAGTACACCCCAATTGAATGACATGAATTCGCATTCAGTTGCAGCGGAGGTTCAAATTTCAAATGCGAAATTGTGACTGTGAAAGGTGGGGAGTTACCAAAAAGGGAAATGGCGTGTGGCCTAAGTTACAGCGGTGTGGTGACTGGACTTACTGGCGTCATGGGCGATTGCTGACTAAGAGGTCTATCAGCATCAGTCGGAACGCGGTTGGAGCCAGGCCAATCGTGCAGACCTCCTTTTGCTCTTTTCCACCCGCTTATCCACTTCTTCACATCAATGCCTACAGTAGCGCCATCGTAAAGACGTTTGTCCAGAAGATGTAGACCCGGTCCTTATCGTGACCCTCCTCCCAGACGAACCGACCGCGTTTTGCCATCTTCAACATCGCTCTCTCACCTTCTTGTGTCCCATTTCTGGAGATCGTGAGTGTTACGTCCTAACGATTGTATCGTATGATGAACTCACGTCTTGCGCAAGTTGACCCGCTATATGCGTTCACATTCATCCGCACCTTCCTGAACATCCTCTTCGAATATTTCGGAGAAGTAACCGCCCCAGTTCTCAGGGACAATTTTGATATTGTTCATCAACTCCTCGAGGAGACCTTAGATGCTGGTGGGCACCCCCTCACAACGGCCCCAAACGCGCTGCGAGACATCGTTCTCCCTCCCTCTCTCATCAGCAAAATACTCTCTGTCACTGGAGTCACTGGACCCTCCGTGCCCAGTACGAACAATCTAAGTGCATTTTCCAGCCCGATCCCATGGCGCAAAGCTGGCCTTCGCTACAACCACAATGACATCTACTTTGACATCGTCGAGACGCTGGATGCGGTAGCGAACAAGTGAGTACCCTATCTCCCCTCCGTACATCTGGATTTTCAACCGTTTTCAGGAACGGGACCATCATCACGAGCAGCGTTCTCGGCAAGATCGATGTAAATTGCAAGCTCTCCGGTGCGGCTTCCCTGGTCCCCATGCCCCTGTTGTTCTCAACTTACACGCGAGCAGGGACACCCGACCTAATTCTCACTCTGACCAATTCACACACCATCTCTGAGCCGTCCTTCCATCCTTGTGTCCGGTTCGTGCCACCTGATCTATCTCTTCCTCTACTCCGACTGACGAGCGCTCCCCACCCCTTCCAAACAGACTAAACCGATTTGCCCAATCAAAAGCACTCTCCTTCGTTCCACCAGACGGTCGTTTCACGCTCATGGAATACCGCTTCGACCCCTCAGCAAGCAAGCCTGGCGCTGCGCCAGCTCTTACAGCCGCTGCCGCGGCGCAGCTCCAAGTGCAAGTTCCGTTCACACTGCGCGCCTCACTTTCCATCACCGATCACGGCGGTCCGTCCTTCCTCCCATCTCCGAACAACCATCTAACTAACCTCACCGGCAACAGGCGCGTTCGAGCTGTCGTTCACCCCGCGCGCCGGTGCGCTCGAAGACGTCGCCGTCGAGCTATATCTCGGCTCCAGCGCGACGGGCGCGACGTGCAGTGCCGCAAGTGGTGGGAGCGAGTGGATGTATGTGCCCGCGCGGCGCACGCTGCGCTGGTCCCTCGCCCCCTCGGCCTCCGCGATCCCCGGTGCCACCCGTTCCGCCTCCGGGCCGGGCCGGAGCGCGACGCTGCGGGGCACGTTCGCGAGTGGGGATGCGCACCCGCGCCCCGCGCGCGCGGCGCAGATATCGTTCGCGCTGCCTGCGGGCACGTTGCTTAGCGCGCTGAAGATAGACCAGCTTAAGCTGAGTGGGGAGACGTATAAGCCGTATAAGGGCGTGCGTGGGCGCGCGTTGGGGCGCGTCGAGTGGAGGGTCGAGTGGAAAGGAGGATAAAATGAATGTGTTTCGAAAGAGAAATAAAGAGAGATCTCCGGGGCGTGCGCTCACCCACTCGCTCCCCACGACTAATTGTAGACTCTCTTTGATCAGGTGTTGCACGCCGAGACTGGATGCGGGACATGGAAGATAAGATCGAGCGTACAGAGCGTGGCAGGATTGAGCGCTCAGCGCTCCTCTGGGGTCAGAAGTTGAATTGGTATCTCTCAGCGTTCTGAAGGCCGAGCACGCACTGGCATTTCCGTCTAGCTGTGTTGCCGTACAGTACGCAGTTAGCTTCGGTTGACGTTGACGGAGGCCTGAGAGGCTCTTTGCACCATCTGGCAACCCCTCATGTCTTTCCTGTCCGTAGAACCTCAACCCAGAGCATTTTTAGAGGACTACTCGAACAGTCTGCCCTTCCCTTGGCCCTCCCAATTCGATACACAACTTGACAACGATGTTGACGTCGTTGCATATCGCTATTCTTTCTTCCAAGAAAGGTTCCTCAACCTGATTTGAATCAATCTCAGTGCTTACTACAATTACTTGCTGTGTACCTACTACAACTGCCAGTGCAGTCGCACTTTCCACGCTCCTATGGGTGGTCACACGATTTCACTCGACTCGCTTCTATCGAGCACTGAGTCGTGCATTACCACGCTCCTGCAGCTACTATTAGTGCAAACGCTTTTGGATTGTGGCCGCTACCGAATTACCGGTTGCTTCACCAGGACCAGGACCTTCTTTCTCTGCGCGTACCAGACTTTTCGCTAACACAAGTGCGTGCTAGGAGAGGCGTACATCATGTGCTGCCGATGATCCATGATCAACGAGTCCGAGTCGACGACGGCGTTCACACCACCCACACTCACCACAATCGTACACATGTCAGCTGAACGACATGCTCTCTGCAACGTGCACTGCTCTGATATGAGATCCAAGTGGGTCGTGGCAAACCACGACCATGTGGCGTGCCATACCTGCAGGCACCGTAAAGCCATTCCGCGTTGCAGGGAAGGTCAGGCAACGTTGTGCGGCCTCCGAGTCAGCTGTCCAGAGCCAACTGTCAAGATCTGGGGGTTGGATATTCCGATATTGCTACACACACAAGTCATACCACGGTGAGGAGGGCAATGAAGCATGATCATTATGGATAGGAAGAGAAGGTTTACGTATGGACGAATCAAAACTCTCGGGAGAGAACTCCATCGAACTGTAGCACAACGATATTTGTACCTAGCCTGCCCGCGTGAGTGAAGGGTCTGAAAACTTCGGCTATTTCAAGGCCCTCGTCTTGTCGTTGCGACTTCTGGGGAGCGGAGCACCAGGATGCATTTTCCTGAGGTGACTCTTAAATAAGTATAACCGCCCCTCCGACCACTCGAAGTCGCTACAGTAGGGGCAGGGAATCCGCCGTGCATGAATGTCCTTTACGTGTCTGTTCAAGCCTTGCCTCTGTGCGAAGCCAGAGGAACATCTTGTGATGTTGCACAAGTACTTCTTGGAGTTTCGACGCGCCGAGACACGACTTGATGGTGGGGTAAACGCTACTGTGTTTGCGAATCGACGTACTTGATGCCCAAACGATGGTGCCGCCTCGTCGTGGGTAAAGTAGGGATCGAGGGGAATATAATCGTTCAAAGTCGAGTCCGGGAGATGAACGGCTGAGTAGGTGCATGAGAGGACTTCTTGACTGGGTGATGGTAAGAACGTTGTGGTCGTACCTAAGGGAGTGGTCGCCGTGCCGCTGTCCCGCGTCGATACACGGATAGCCATCGTAGCGGAAAACGTTTCGTTACCGCAAGATTCACCGGAGTGAGACCTCGCCCAAGATAAGGGGCGAGTAGGGGGCACGAACACGCGAGAGGTATCCCTAGTGACGTTTGTCTCGGCGCTAAAAGTTTGGGGAAGGATCTGCGAGAAGTAGAGGCGATCAAGTTCAATGCTTCGATGTAGGGAAGGAGGTGGCTGCAGATCTGAGGCGGATGGGACCTATGCGGACAACGTCAAGAACTGGCCGACGCGGAACATAGCGTGCCTCACCAACGTGCCCTCGAAGTGTCGTGACGCCGACGGGAAGGCAGGGCCTTCGGTGGGTGAAGGGTCACGACCATCAAAAGTCGGACCGAATCGTAGGGGACACGACGCCGGAAGACTAACTCCTTCTGTAGGGTCTTGGTGGCCGCTAGGGGAATTGAAGGAAGAGTCCGCTACATCAAGAAACTCCGCTGTAGCGTTCCTTGAGACTAACGTTCGTGTAATAGAGTCGAGGAACATCCGAGAGGTCATTGGGAGGTAGCTGTAAGCGTGTGTGTGCACAGTCCCGCAGAAGTTCCGTATAAGTGCAGTCACCCTGAGGTGTGGAGGAAGGATGTGGTGAAACGGGGGCGGGATCGGACGTCGTAGGCCAGCCGAGCTGGTCATCAAAGAGACGCCGATGGGAACCGGTCCCAACGAGCGACTCTTCATCGTTTTCCAGAACATTCATTGAGATCGGACAGCACTGGAATTCCTGTTGGTCAGAAAATATGTGTCCGGACAGAGGTCGAAGGAGAGCTGGTTCTGGTTACTCGGAGGGTCGGTAGAGGTGATGAAGGCGACGGAGGGAGGTGATCTGGTTTCCCTTCAAATGCTTTGAAGTCGCGGTGCGGACCCCACAAGGTCTACACACGCTGGGTGACTCCATCAGGATCCCTTATCAGCCGAAAAAAAGAGTTATCTTGTGAGAAGTAACGTTATAGACAAAAAGTGTTTGGCACTGCAGATTACTTCGCCGCCGCAAGTAGTCAACCCGTCGATCACTTTTTATTACCCGGCGAGCTCCTTCGGATTATTCCGTCGTGGTGCCCACTGAGAACACGTTGAAAATGGTGCCGCGATATGAAGGTCGTGCATGTTGGCGTCCGTGTGGCTCCAGCACTCCGTTAGCATGCGCAAGGCATGGCACGATCTGTAGCGACAAATCTATTCCTGGAGCACCCATGAGATCAGCACGTGAACTAGCTCCCAATATCAAGAAAAAATCTTAGCCCAAAGACAAGGTCGCCAGACCCGGCGTCAGAGATAATAGACATGGGTGGTAATTCGTTCTGCATGTTTAGAACGACAAGCACTTTCACACTTGCGCACGACTCTGACACTGGAGTACGGCCGGTGTGACTGTCGCATTGCAGGACGTGATGGGCATAGACGTCGGTTTAGCAAGAATTGCCAGGAAGAGGACGGGAAAGAAGGGGGGATCACCACTACGATGTTATGATAGCAATGACGTGTGAGGTTCACACGCGCGGCTGCTGTTAGGCCAACCAACCGCTTATCGCAAAGTCTAGGCCTTGGGCTGTGGTTTGAATTCCGGCCAAATCCTACGAGCCTGGCGAATGCTCTGGCACAACCGATCCGGAACTAGATGATTTTGTCCTGGGCGTGCGCTGGGGTTGGTGCACGTTGCGCCAGGGAACGGGAGGTTGGCAAATGGAACGTATACATATTCCGTCGTGGTGCCCACTAATAACACATTGAAAATGGTGCCTGCGATATGGAAGTCGTGCATGTTGGCGTCCGTGTGGCTCCAGCACTCCGCTGGCATGCTCAGGCATGGCACGATCTGCAGTGACAAATCTATTCCTGGAGCACCCATGAGATCAGTACGTGAACTAGCTCCCAATATCAAGAAAAAATCTTAGCCCAAAGAAAAGGTCGCCAGACCCGGCGCCAGATATATGGGTGTGATTCGTTCTATATGTTTAGAACGACAAGAAATTTCACACTTGCGCACGACTCTGACACTGAAGTACGGCCGGTGTGACTGTCGCATTGGGGACATGATGGGCATAGACGTCGGTTTAGCAAGAATTGCCAGGAAGAGGATGAGTGGAAAGGGGGGATCCCTATTACGATGGTTATAGCAATGACGTGTGAGGTTCACACGCACGGCTGCTGTTAACCGCCTGTCGCAAAGTCTAGGCCTTGGGCTGTGGTGTGAATTCTGGCCAAATCCTACCGGGCACTCCGTGAAAAATTAGACAGATAGATCACCCTACACCAGAGTTCGAACCCGATGCGCCCGGCCGTTGTCTTCGTCCACATTCGGAAAGCATCGACGAGGGTAAAACTAGGCCAGGGGGAAGGGACTTTCAAAGCGTGGCCTCAGGCTTGCGGTCAACACGTGGAGCGGCGGATGCTGTCCGATATCCATCACGATATTGGTACACGTGCTAGCAATAAGCACATAGTAATATACCATGGCGAGTTCTTCGGCGATATGGGATACCGTTGAGATGCTGACGGCAGCGACCAGCCTCTTCCTTGAGGCTTGGGCATGAGATGATGTCCGGCCTCAGTGTGTAATTAATGGATTGGTGGAGCAACAGGCCGGTTAGAAGGATACTTGAGGGCGCGTGAAATGTGATACGAATCCAAAAGGAGACGAAAAAAAAAAGGTCGAGGGAGCAATACCGCCTCGCATCATGGACAATTACGAATCACGTTACGGGCAGGGCCTGGAGAATGCTCCGGCACAGTGCACACTGGCACCTTTCACGTTGGTGCACGTTTCGCCAGGGGACGGGAGGTTGGTAAATGTAACACCCTGCTACGTATATGGAGCAACAAAATTCCAGTATTATCCAAGGTATTATCAGTCGGTTCGGGTTGAACACCATGACAGAGTCTCGAATTCGGCCACACTGCTGATTCTCATAAGTTCAAGTTCGCCGCATTTGTGCATGGGCTGATATGAGCGATAATTGGAACCATCACCATCACTGGCACTGGCACCTTGGCAAGTTGGCATGCTCCCACCTCGACAGCCGTCTCCGTCTCCGTCTCCTTATCTATCCCACCGCAGTCACCCGATGTCGTATGATGTCACCTACTATTATACATTCGGTAGTACAGTTACTGATGCGTAGGATTGTTCTAGAACGTACGACACATTTGCTAGCCCCTCTGCGATATATGAAACTCACCTTCAGCGAAGGCGTGATCCTGACATGATCTTGAATCGGGGACCAAGGGTTGAATCTTGCTGTAACGGGCTTCATATCGGTCACCTGGTCACCGGTCATTATGATAATTACAAACGACTGGATCCGAGCCGAGACTCGTGGGTGTCCTCCATTTTGCCAGTGATAGCAGGGTGTTACATTTACCAACCTCCCGTCCCCTGGCGAAACGTGCACCAACGTGAAAGGTGCCAGTGTGCACTGTGCCGGAGCATTCTCCAGGCCCTGCCCGTAACGTGATTCGTAATTGTCCATGATGCGAGGCGGTATTGCTCCCTCGACCTTTTTTTTTTCGTCTCCTTTTGGATTCGTATCACATTTCACGCGCCCTCAAGTATCCTTCTAACCGGCCTGTTGCTCCACCAATCCATTAATTACACACTGAGGCCGGACATCATCTCATGCCCAAGCCTCAAGGAAGAGGCTGGTCGCTGCCGTCAGCATCTCAACGGTATCCCATATCGCCGAAGAACTCGCCATGGTATATTACTATGTGCTTATTGCTAGCACGTGTACCAATATCGTGATGGATATCGGACAGCATCCGCCGCTCCACGTGTTGACCGCAAGCCTGAGGCCACGCTTTGAAAGTCCCTTCCCCCTGGCCTAGTTTTACCCTCGTCGATGCTTTCCGAATGTGGACGAAGACAACGGCCGGGTGCATCGGGTTCGAACTCTGGTGTAGGGTGATCTATCTGTCTAATTTTTCACGGAGTGCCCGGTAAGATTTGGCCAGAATTCACACCACAGCCCAAGGCCTAGACTTTGCGACAGGCGGTTAACAGCAGCCGTGCGTGTGAACCTCACACGTCATTGCTAAGTTATAACCATCGTAATAGGGATCCCCCCTTCTTTCCACTCATCCTCTTCCTGGCAATTCTTGCTAAACCGATGTCTATGCCCATCATGTCCCCAATGCGACAGTGGCGCCGTCACACCGGCTGTACTTCAGTGTCAGAGTCGTGCGCAAGTGTGAAATTTCTTGTCGTTCTAAACATATAGAACGAATCACACCCATATATCTGGCGCCGGGTCTGGCGACCTTTTCTTTGGGTTAAGATTTTTCTTGATATTGGGAGCTAGTTCACGTGCTGATCTCATGGGTGCTCCAGGAATAGATTTGTCGCTGCAGATCGTGCCATGCCTGAGCATGCCAACGGAAGGTAAATGTGTTGCGTGATTCCCCTGTGCTGGCGCTACACGACTCTTGTTCCCTAGGGACGCCAACATGCACGACTCGATTCCCGTCATATCGCGGCACCACCTTCAACGTGTTCTCAGTAGGCACGACGGAATAATCCGAAGATACTCGCCCCTTCACCTGGTGGGTTAACTACTTGCGGCGGCGAAGTAATCTGCAGTGCCAAACACTTTTTTTCTATAACGCAATTTCTGACAAGACCGCTTTTTTCGGCTGATAAGGGATCCTGACGGCGTCATCCAGCGTGTGTAGACCTTGTGGGGTCCACAGACCGATCTACCTCGTGGCGTGCCACCGCGACTTCAAAAACATTTGAAGGGAAACCAGATCACCCCCCTCCGTTGCCTCACCTCTACCGACCCTCCGAGTAACCAGAACCAGCTCTCCTTCGACCTCTGTCCGGACACACATTTTCTGACCAACAGGGAATTCCAGTGCTGTCCGATCTCAATGAATGTTCTGGAAAACGATGAAGAGTCGCTCGTTGGGACCGGTTCCCATCGACGTCTCTTTGATGACCAGCTTGGCTGGCCTACGACGTCCGATCCCGCCCCCATTTTACAACACCCTCCTTCCACACCTCAGGATGCCTGCACTTATACGGAGCTTCTGCGATACTATGCACACACACGCTTACAGCTACTTCCCAATGACCTCTCGGATGTTCCTCGACTCTCTTACAGCGAACGTTGGTCCCAAGAACGCTACAGCGGAGTTTCTTGATGTAGCGGACTCTTCCTTCAATCCCCCTAGCGGCCACCAAGACCCTACCGAAGGGGTTAGTCTTCCAGCATCGTGTCCTCTACCATTCGGCCCGACTTTTGGTGGTCGTGATCCTTCACCCACCGAAGGCCCTGCCTTCCCGTCGGCGTCACGATACTTCGAAGGCACATCGGTGAGGCACGCTATGTTCCGCGTCGGCCAGTTTTTGACGTTGTCCGCATAGTTCCCATCCGCCTCGACTCTGCAGCCACCTCCTTCCCTACATCGAAGCATTGAACTTGATCACCTCTGCTTCTCGCAGATCCTTCCCCAAACTTTTAGCGCCGAGACGGACGTCACTAGGGATACCTCTCGCGTGCTCGTGCCCCCTACTCGCCCCTTATCTTGGGCGAGGTCTCACTCCGGTGAATCTTGCGGTAACGAAACGTTTTCCGCTCCGATGGCTATCCGTGTATCGACGCGGGACAGCGGCACGGCGACCACTCCCTTAGGTACGACCACAACGTTCTTACCATCACCCAGTCAAGAAGTCCTCTCACGCACCTACTCAGCCGTTCATCTCCCGGACTCGACTTTGAACGATTATATTCCCCTCGACCCCTACTTTACCCACGACGAGGCGGCACCATCGTTTGGGCATCAAGTACGTCGATTTGCAAACACAGTAGCGTTTACCCCACCATCAAGTCGTGTCTCGGCGCGTCGAAACTCCAAGAAGTACTTGTGCAACATCCCAAGATGTTCCTCTGGCTTCGCACAGAGGCAAGGCTTGAACAGACATGTAAAGGACATTCATTCACTGCAAATTCCCTGTCCCTACTGTAGCGACTTCGAGTGGTCGGAGGGGCGGTTATACTTATTTAAGAGTCACCTCAGGAAAATGCATCCGGGAGCTCCCTCTCGTGAATTCGCAACGACAAGATGAGGGCCTTGAAATAGCCGAAGTTTTCAGACCCTTCACTCACGCGGGCAGCCTAGGTTAAGAGGCGTTGTGCTAAGCCTTGAAGTCGGTGGGGTTCCCGGGGAGTTTTGATCCGTCCATACGCAACTTTCTTTTCTCTTCATATTTATAATGATCGTGATTCGTTGTCTTCGCCACCGTGGTGTGACTTGTGTGTAGCATTGTCCAATCCCCGAATCTTAACAGTTGGCTTTTGCCCGACCTTCTCCGCAACGCAGAATGGCTTTACGACGCCTGCAGGTGCGGCACGCCACATGGTCGTGGTTCGCCACGGTCCACTTAGCTTGGATCTTAGGATCAGAGCTGTGCAGGTCGTATCGCTGACATGTGTACGATCGTGATGAGCGCGGGTGGTATGAACCAGCTTACGTCCGCTCCGAGTCCGCGGCGCTTGTGTTGGCGACAGACTCGGAGAAAGCAAGTCCTGGTGAAGCAACTGGTAATTCAGTAGCGGCCACAGGGCCCAGGCACAACAGATACGTTCAAGTTTTACTGTAGGCTTAAGTCGCGCCCTGTCCTTTTATATTCCTTCCACCCTTTCTCTATCGCAATTATCGTCGAGTTCCGGCGCCCCATTGGCGGACGCCGAAGACAACTTGAATGCGGTGACCAGTGACTAGTGACTGGTAACGCCGGTAACGTTCAACGTTCAACGGACTTGTCATCTTACTGTAGACCCGACCACTGGCAACTCCCAGACCAATTGTGCAGGCCTCCTTTCGCTCTTTTTCACCAGCGTATCCACTGCTTCATGTCAATGCTCACATCAAAGGTTACTTGTCCAGAAGATGTTGAACCGGTCCTTCTCGTGACCCTCGCGGGGCATATGCGCGAACCGGAACTGCATGTTGTCATTTTCAGCATCCCCCTCTCACTTTCCGGCGTCCCATTCTTGGGGATCGTGAGTGTTGGGTCCCTAACTGCGATTTTATACGCTGAACTCACGTCCCGCAAGTGCCCCACCTGAGTTTACCCGTTTTATGCCTTCACACCCATCTGCACTTTCCTGAACATCCTCATCGAATACTTAGGAGAAGTAACCGCCCCAGTGCTCAGGGACAATTTTGATATTGTTCATCAACTCCTCGAGGAGACCTTAGATGCTGGTGGGCACCCCCTCACAACGGCCCCAAACGCGCTGCGAGACATCGTTCTCCCTCCCTCCCTCCCTCCCTCAGCAAAATACTCTGTCACTGGAGTCACTGGACCCTCCGGGCCCAGTACGAACAATCTAAGTGCATTTTCCAGCCCGATCCCATGGCGCAAAGCTGGCCTTCGCTACAACCACAATGACATCTACTTTGACATCGTCGAGACGCTGGACGCGGTAGTGAACAAGTGAGTACCCTATCTCCCCTCCGTACATCTGAATTTTCAACCGTTTTCAGGAACGGGACCATCATCACGAGCAGCGTTCTCGGTAAGGTCGATGTAAACTGCAAGCTCTCCGGTGCGGCTTTCCTGGTTCCCATATCCCTGCTGGTTCTCGACTTACGTGCAAGCAGGGACACCCGACCCACTTCTCACTCTGACCAATTCACACACAATCTCTGAGCCATCCTCCCATCCTTGTGTCCGGTTCGCACCCACCTGATCTATCTCTTCCTCTGCTTCGACTGACGAACGCTCCCCACCCCTTCCAAACAGACTAAACCGTTTTGCCCAATCAAAAGCGCTCTCCTTCGTTCCACCGGACGGTCGTTTCACGCTCATGGAATACCGCTTCGACCCCTCAGCAAGCAAGCCTGGCGCTGCGCCAGCTCTTACTGCCGCTGCTGCCGCGCAACCCAAGTGCAAGTTCCGTTTACACTGCGCGCCTCACTTTCCATCACCGATCACGGCGGTCCGTCCTTCCTCCCATCTCCGAACAACCATCTAACCAACCTCACCGGCAACAGGCGCGTTCGAGCTGTCGTTCACCCCGCGCGCCGGTGCGCTCGAAGACGTCGCCGTCGAGCTATATCTCGGCTCCGGCGCGACGGGCGCGACGTGCAGTGCCGCAAGTGGTGGCAGCGAGTGGATGTACGTGCCCGCGCGGCGCACGCTGCGCTGGTCCCTCGCCTCCTCCGCCTCCGCGATCCCCGGTGCCCCCCGTTCCGCCTCCGGGCCGGGCCGGAGCGCGACGCTGCGGGGCACGTTCGCGAGTGGGGAGGCGCACCCGCGCCCCGCGCGGGCGGCGCAGATATCGTTCGCGCTGCCTGCGGGCGCGTTGCTTAGCGCGCTGAAGATAGACCAGCTTAAGCTGAGTGGAGAGACGTATAAGCCGTACAAGGGCGTGCGTGGGCGCGCGTTGGGGCGCGTCGAGTGGAGGGTCGAGTGGAAATGAGCATAAAACACATGGGAGTCCCGAAAGAGAAAGAAAGAAAGAGAATCAGAGCGCTAGGTGCAGTACTGAGAGATTGTGCGCGTTCCTCTTCTTCGCCGCGACTCAGACCCGAGAATGGCGTTATGTACGCTCATCTGAGGTTCAACCCCCCCTTCGTTGTCTTGAATCCTTCCTTCAGAAAACGAATTGTGCCGCTGTAGTCCAACAATTAGGGGCGTGGGAAAATATTTCGCCTACAAGAGGGTTTGCACTTGCATCCTCTGAACCCCCATGTCTTTCCTATCCGTAGAACCTCAGTCCAGAGCGCTTCTAGAGAACTACTCGAATAGTCTGCTTGTCCAATTTGATACACAACTCGGAGTCGTCGCAGATCGCTATTTGGGTTTCTTCCAAGAAAGGTCCCCTCAACCCTGTTCGCATCTTGCACTTTACACTAACTGTTCAATTGTCAGGCGAAGTATTGAGGCAACCTAGTCAGTTGTTGTGTTGAACCTGCCGCGTACCTAGGCTCATTTGTTTCTCATGTAGTATTGAATCTTTACGGAATCTCCATCACAAAGCAAAAACCGTTGATGCCTCGTTCGACTCACATGCCGAACCAACTACTACGAGAGCAGCATGGGAGATAGTGAGAGACAATGTGGAAAGAGGTATGAATATACCCCCATTTTAAGCTGTAGCTTGAAGCCCACAGCGCCGCCTTGCAGAGGCCAACGCCCAGCAGGCTTTCGTGGATATTTTGGATAATGACGTCATTAAACCCCTTATAACGTTGAAGGTAAGCCAGGAACATCTCATTCGAAGAGAATCCCTGCTCTGATAATAGGACGATCTGGAAGGAAAAGGAAGGCCAGACGGGAAAGTGGATTGAGGAAGATCTCAAGGAGTCCGCCGCAGAGTACGCAGATCACGCAGAGAACACGGTCTCGAAGCTCCAGCAGGCATACTTCAAGAAACATCACCCACGGTAATTCTCCCGGCTCCACCGATCCTGTGACATACTCAAGACGTTCCCAAAAAAACAAGGTTTGGAGTAAAGACCTCTACCCTATTTCGTGGTCTGGAGGAAGATTTGCAGGAACCTGAGCCTGCCAAGTCTGACGAAGGTATCACCGAGATCGCCCTGGGTTCTGAATTCATTTCCTGACTCAGCCCTCTGAATTAGTGTCCGACGATGACTGCAGGAAGGCCATTCGCCTCCTCAACAGCTTACGCTTTATGAGGGTAGAGACTCTGCAGGACGGATACGACGTGAGTGATATTAATCATACTATTTTACGACTCGGGGCCGATTTTGATTGGCGCCACACCAAACATTTCCGACGCAGTGTCTTGAAGAATTCGTTTTCACGCCAGTCATCGAGAACGTTCTCGTCAAATATATGAACGGAATGGCGTGAGTACTATTGACCTCTCCAGAAATGCTTTTGAGCATTTGATACGACATGCAGCACTGTATGCACACTGCATGACGACCTGGCAATGATTACTATGGCAGAAGTCGAGAAAGTCTTGGCCGGAATAGATACGTCTAACCTGAAAGCGTCTTTCCGTCAGGCCCTTTCCTTTTCCATTCCTCCGATCACTCTCTACCGCAACTACCGCCCCAGCACATATTCAGACTCGGACTTGATTTTTGGTGTCCCCCTGGTGAACCTTACGACTGATCGAGACAATGTTCCGCAAGTTATGAGAATGTGCATCGATGAAGTTGAGAAGAGGGGTACCTGAATGCTAGCAAATATATTCGGTAAGCTGATCACAGCATGTATTGAGATTCGTGTGTTCAGCGTCGTAGGTGGATCATCCGTTCAGAGCAGAAGTACTCCAGGCCAGTGGAATCCGCCCCAATGACCAACATGCCAACTGACGTGAATTCGCATTCAGTTTCGGCGCAGGTTTGAAAGTGAAAAGTCGTTTTCGTTCAGCTCTACAGACAACATCCATTCCATTGCGATGCTTCTCATGGTAAGCCATTGCCTTGGCCATTGCAACCATTACAAACGCGTCAAATCTTCCTATCGTCTAGCTCTACCTCTTAGATCTTCCAGAGCCACTGTTTATACTCTCTTTGCAAGATTATAGAAACTACGGACGAAATAGAGGTGAGAGGTCTCAATACTCTCGCACATTCCATCCACTTTCCAACATCATATAGCTAAATATGCTGAAAACGGTTTCTCGCTATTACGATCAAGGATCCGTGAACTACCTCCAGTTCCGAGGGCATCTCTAGAAGTTCTTCTGCGACATCTCTTGTGTGTTTCCTCTTACTCAGGTAACAATGGAATGACCGTGAAGTCGCTTGCTGCTAACTTCCGCCGTGCTGTCTTACGAGGGAATGAAATCTTGCAAGACGGTGTCTCCGTCAAGGCATGTTGCAACGATTTTGATTTTTGATTTTTCCAACTGACTCCCTTGTAGGGCCTGGTTTTGGAGGATCTCATTCAAAATGCGCAAGCCCTGTTTAACGAGGGCCCTCTTCCACCTCTACCTCCACCCGTTCCCACACTCCACGTGGCCCAGACTGTGCCTATGTCCACTTACAGCTCGCTTTTGACTCCCGAGTCCTCACAATCCACTGAGGTACATGCCATAGACTCTACTTCCCGGCATCCCTTCACATCCAACCAATCGCCTTCCTCCCCTTCACTTTCTGACTCTCATGTGGGGACTCCGGGGAGGCGCCTTGCACCAACAGACCCCCTTGCTAAACCCCCTGCAGGGGCTTCCGTCGTCACAGACCCTTCCGGAGGAATGGAGACTACTACGCAAGAGCAGGCCATACTCAAGGCAAGAGGCACCAAGGCGGTCAAGACATTTCGAAATAGTACTCCCGGGCCGTCGAAACTCATACCCACCTCTGGCGCTGATTGGTGGTTGCAACCGCCCTCACACCAAGGAGTGACACAAAGCCTGCCCGAGAGTATTGTTGAAGGTGGGCAGGGGGCGAGTGCCAGTAAGGCTAGCTGGTCAGGTGACAAGTCCGAAGGGGGACGGTTCAGTGGGCAAGCGTCGAGAGCGCGAAGTCGGGAGGGGGACGATGAGCGCGATAATGGAGCAAAGCGACTTAAGATTTCGCTTTGAGACAATCGAAAGGCAAAGAAAGCTGAGACAGGTGTCGAAAGTGTGAAAAGCGGTGTTGAGGGTGAGGTGTAAAAGGGGGCGCGAAACACTTATAGGACTTGTGGCGCCACTTGGAAAAAAATCATAATGGTAAAGACCTCAACGGAAAGAAATGAGTCCCCCGAGGTTTCCTCAACGGCCGCGTGCGTGCGCGGCGGAAGTACTTGAGTCCTGGCGCGGACTCGGATGTCCCCTGAGTCGCGCTGCTCCGGTTCGGGCGTGCCAAAACGACAAGCATGCTATCCAGTGTCTCAGACTTTTCCCTCTCGCCTGCTGTGAGCCTGCAAAGTGGAATGGGCCTCATGAGTACATTTCTTCTGTATTTCTGGACGCCACCATTTCATGGACTCGTTCCTATTTCGGAAACACCTGTCACATTACGACGTTCACCCGGCGCGCTCGACGACGTCGCCGTCGAGCACCATCTCGGCTCCAGCGCATCGGGCGCGACGTTCAGCGGTGCGAACGGCGGCGGCGAGTGGATGTACGTGCCCGCCGCGCGGCACGCGCTGCGCTCTACTCCAGGCCGGGCCGCGACGGTGCGGAGTACGGTTCGAGAGCCCCCAGGGATGCGCACCCACGCCCCCCGCGTGCGGCGCAGATACCATTCGCGCGGCCCGCAGGTGCACCACTCAGCGCGCTGAAGGTCGACTGGCTCAAGCTGAGCGGTGAGACGTTCAAGCCGTACAAGGGCGTGCGTAGACGTACGTTGGGGCGCGTCGAATGGAGGAGTGGGAGGGAGGATAAACGAATGGGTTTTCCGAGTGGCGCCTGGGATCACGCGATCACGTGTTGCCCCGCGAATGCTCTCTCTTGAATGTTAGACGCGATCAAGCCCTGCGCGCCGAGATGGGATACCTGACATGGACCGTGAAGCTTGAAACTTGAAGTCGTCGTTATGCAAGATTGGAATAAAAGTCGTACAAGTGCTACATAGGGTATTAGGCCCCAAGGCGCACGTAAATGGATTTTTAAAAATAAAAATAAAAAGTCGTACAACCTGAAAAGACGGCCACGCGCGATATCTCAGTGTTCGCCGTTTAGCGCTCAGCTTTGGGTCTCGTTCGCTCTTTCCACCTTGTATCAGCTAAAGGGGAGCAGTGCGACAGTGAGATGATGGAATTGCTCGAGGCCACAGCGCGATTGCCGGTCGCATAACAGTAGTGACGAAGAATGGCGCACGATCGGCGCTCAAACGAAGGCTCGTGGCTTCCCGGGTCGGGTAAGGCTGGACCGTGATCGCCGAATTTATAGTAGCGCCGAAGTCTTGGCCAAAGAAGTTCTCTACTTCTTGCCAAGATTCTTGCTCTACTTCATGTCGTCTCAAACACAAATTTTACAGGATACGAGGCTCATCTCAATTTCATCGTATCAACGACACGTGAATCACTGTACTAGGCCTTTAACCTTGCCTTTAACTACAGAATCGAGCCCTGGAGGTTATTGTCAACGAAAGTTACCCAAGCAGATATTGAAACCTTACCGATTACAGTGGCACTGCCGTTACCACACTCAGAGTGGACTTCGAAGACGATTCCTCGTCCCTCTCGTTCAACAAAACCACATTCAGCTTGTCGCCTGATATTTCAACCTTAAGGTGGTAATATTTCCCGTTCCTGACAATGTAGAACTCCGTTTCCGTGATCAGTTTCAGAGGGTAGCCGACCATCGTGAGCGGAGAGTTCTCGGTGCCGCTTGCATCCTTGGTCCAGGTTCCGAGCACGTACGCAAGAGCTCCATCCTTGATGCCGGATGGGAAAACGATATACAGATTCTCGTTCTCCATATAAGTGCCAGCGGTCATCTTTCCCTGGTATACGATGAGTGACATTGTGTGTAGTCTGTTGATGTGAAGAGGCCTGAGGGATGCCAGTCAGCCGAAGATAAACCAAGAGAATGTGGAGAGCACGTACGGTTTAAAATTGGAGGTAAGAAGTGAACTGCCCTACATTTTACTCGGAGGCAGATTTTATACTAACCCAGAGGGAGTACCACGTGAGCACTTTGCGACTGAACATAGCACGGACAGCCGGCGCCGTTGGAGGGGTTGAGATACAGTAATGGAAGCTGTTCACGGAATCAAAACGTGCCAGGGAGATATGATCGTTTGATTTGTGTGCGTGAATCGAACCAGCGGCGACTTTCCCAAGGACTCACCACAGATGTAGTCATTTGATCTGTCTGTGTGAACCTTGGTACTAGGAATCAGACTCATACTGACAAAGGAAGGTCTCGACTTTTCGTTGAAGCGAAGCGGGGACATGCCCAGGCCATAGAGATGACAACCATTTGGCCTGCCACTGGCACATGTGCGAAATCGCGAATGAACGTAACATTTCTTCGCTAAGCACTAGTTGACACCGATGATGGATGGTCTTCACTGTATCGAAATGGGGACCTCTTGTTTTGAACCATTTTTATGTCCACATAATACAAGACTGGTCGTATAGTGGAGACATTCAATGTGTTAATGTAAGCTGAGGCCCACCTACGCACGGGGTTATAGCACATAAATACAAGAGGCACCACCCAGGTAAACGGTTCGGAAATGAAGTGCGAAACGTAATGAAGACACTGGCATCGTAACAGCTGAGGTGGTAGGAAGAAGCGAGTCGAGAAGGGCGCACTTACTGCGGGCTGCCCTTAGGCAGGGTCAGGGTTGCGCTTGGAGAAGTCTTCATCCGGGATCAAACAATCCCGAGGTTTCTTTGTTCAGTGCCGGCGGGGAACTAGAATCAATACTGCCGTACTAATTATGGAAGGTCTTCGTAGAATCAAAAACGGGGGCTTGACTCTTACATTTGCCATGAGGATCCTTCGGGTTCATCCACTAACTCAGCACGATCAAAAAATATGGTCATTTGACCCGCACGCGTGGACCTGACTCGGACGTCATCTCTCTGCCTATGAATTAGATTCATGAACTATTTCGGAAGGGCCGGCCGACCCTCTGCAAAATGCTTTTCACGCGTGTGGGGTTGTTTAAATTCTGAGTTTAATTCAGACATAAGCGACACACGTAAAACACAGAATACATCAAGGGATACACCTTTTGCCTTGTATTTTGTTTTCAACCTCGTTTTCTCGTTAAGGAAAGCAGGCATCTTGAGCATCGTAAACATATACGTTTGAGTTGTCTGCTAACTTATTACGTCGCCGAGCCTGAATATTTTACCTGGGGTCGGGATGCGAGAGAGACATTGTAAGCGGAAGAACAGGGGCCCGTCACGGAAAAGCAGGAATGGCAAAAAAGTGGATACAACTCAACGCTCTCGAATTTGGCGCGAGAAAAAAAGTAGATAAAGTGATGTCGTGGACCGTGGTATGAGTGACCAGTGAGAACACGTCCCTAGTTCAGGGAATGGAAGTGTACGTGTGTAAGCTTGAAGACGTCACTTCTTTTTTTTACCGAATCGGTGAAAAGGAAATGAACGCGGAGCTCTCGCGGCATGTTGGTGAGAAGATCAGCCGGAGAGAGGTCGTCGTGTCGTAATCGGTGCCAGCGCTTGCACAGGAGCGTGGGCGTGCCTTAAAAGGAAACGGAGGTCAAGGAACGCGATAAGGAGGATGGCAAAAGGTATGGCGTTGTTAGTACCTCATCAGCTGCAACATTAGCGCGCCCGACCAGCGCCGCGTGAGCACGTACACCCCACTCGCCGCCGCACGTCGCGCCTGTCGCGCCGGAGTCGACGGCGACGTCTTTGAGCGCGTCTGCGCGCGAGGTGAACTACACCTCGAACGAGCCTGTTGCGGGTATGTTGGTGGTTAGGTGGTTGTTCGGAGCTGGGAGGAAAGACGCCGCTGGCAACATTCTAACTCAATCAGGACGTGCTCGTTCCGGTACCACCCCAGCTACCGCGGAGCCCTTCCAGAACAGCCAAAGGCATCAAAGCCTCGATTCTTATTGTGAGTTTGTCATCGCCTTGTCCTTTGGTGGCTTCCACCGAGCATGTATTTGGCACCGTTAGGCGACTAGTTATGGAAAGGGCTGGAACCGGCTCGATTTCTCCTAGTCTTTGCTCCGATAACTCCTGTTGGCTCGCATTGCGGTTCACAGATCTTAAATATCGAAGGCGAAAACTCGATTTTAAGGTTGGCAACAGCCGCTGCTCCACTCGATGAGCTCGTTGTCAGCGCTGACGCTGCAGGCTTTTGACGCAGAGCTACTGGCCGTGGCAGAGCGCGGGAAAGCGTCGAAGCGAACGCGGCGCTTAGAAAGCGCGCAAGCGCAGGAGAGCGCGGGGGAGTGCGGGGGAGCGCGAGCGAATGTAGGAGTAAGTAGAAAGTGCGGAAATAGCCCTTTCAGGGCCCAGGTGGTCGTATCACCGCTATATGCTTCCCGAACATCCTCATCGAATACTTCGGACAAGTAGCCGCCCCAGTGCTCAGGGAAAACCTTGATGTTCATCAACTCCTTGAGGAGACTTTAGATGCTGGTGGTCACCCCCTTACAACGGCCCCAAACCCGCTGCGCGATGTCATTCTCCCTCCATCGCTCATCAGCAAAAATGCTCTCTGTCACTGGGGTCTCTGGACCCTCCTGACACAGTACGAACAATCAAAGTGCGTTTTCCAGCCCGATCCCATGGCACAAAGCTGGCCTTCGCTACAACCACAATGACATCTACTTTGACTCGGACATCGTCGAGAGTCGAGACGCTCGACGCGGTCCGAGTCGTGAACAAGTGAGTACGCTGCCCCCTCCGTACAACCGGTATACTCAACCGTTCATCAGGAACGGGACCATCATCACGAGCAGCGTTCTTGGCAAGGTCAATGTAAACTGCAAGCTCCGGTGCGGCTTTCCTGGTCCCCATGCCTCTGATAGTTCTCGACGTACACGCGAGCAGGGACACCCGACCCACTTCTCACTCTGACCAATCCACACACCGTCTCTGAGCCGTCCTTCCATTCTTGTATCCGGTTCGTACCCACCTGATCTATCTCTTCCTCTGCTCTGACTGACGAGCGCTCCCCAACCCTTCCAGACGGACTGAACCGTTTTTCCCAATCAAAAGCGCTCACCGTCGTCCCGCCAGACGGTCGTTTCACGCTCATGGAATACAGCTTCGACCCATCAGCAAGCAAGCCTGGCGCTGCGCCGGCTCTTACAGCCGTTGCTGCCGCGCAGCTCCAAGTGCATGTTCCATTCACACACTGGGCGCCTCGCTTTCCATCACCATTCACGGCGGTCCGTCCGTCATCCCAGCTCCTTACAACCATCGAGCTAACCTCACCGGCACACAGGCACGTTCGAGCTGTCGTTCACCCCGCGCGCAGGCGCGCTCGAAGACATCGCCGTCGAGCTCTATCTCGGCTCCAGCGCGACGGGCGCGACATCCAGCGGCGGCGAGTGGACGTACGTGCCCGCGCGGCGCTGGCCTCGCCCCCTCCGCCTCCGCGATCCCCTCAGGCTGTACCACCCGTTCAAGTTTTGCATCAGGACCAGGCCGGACTGTGACGCTGCGGTGCTCGTTCGCGAGCGGGGACGCGCACCCGCGACCCGCGCGTGCGGCGCAGATCTCGTTCGTGCTTCCTGCGGGCGCGCTGAAGATATACCAGCTCGAGCTGAGTGGGGAGACATATACGCCGTATAAGGGTGTGCGTGGGCGCGCGTTGGGGCGCGTCAAGTGGAGGGTCGAGTGGAAAGGGGGATGACTGAAAGGGTGTTTCGAAAGAGAAATGGAGAGAGCCTGAGCACGCCACCCTACTTGCTACCCGCAACTAATTTTAGTTCTTAGACGCGATACGACGAGATGGGATGCGGGACATGGAAGCCGGGATCGAAAAGAGCCTGAGCCGTGCCAGAGCGTGGTAGGATTGGGCGCTTGCGTTCACGCGAATCGTCTGAAATCCGCGTGTATAAACCCACAGTGGGTCTGAGCACTGAGGATTGTGCGTGCTGGTTCAAGTTTCTTTTCTTCGCCGTGACTCGGACTTCATGTAACTTAGTCGAGAAATGCGTTAAGTTCATCGGAGGTTCAACCTCCCGTTCGTTGTCTTGAATTGGTAAGTTACCTCCTAATGTTCTGACCAAGGTTCTGACGACCGAAAACGAATCTCACCAAACGCCTGTGCTGTCAACTTTTACTCACACGTTTAGCCTCAACGGTTTAGGGGCCTGGGAAATATTTCACCTGAAGAGTCCTTCGCATCCTCGAACCGTCTTTCCGATCCGTAGAACCTCAGCGCCCGGCCGGAGTCTTGTCCAATGTTCTCTACTTCTTGCCGAGCTTCTTGCTCTACTTTTTCAAAATTCACGTAGTATCAAACACAGAATACAAGGCCCATCTCAATTTCATCATATCAAGCACACGTGAATCACTGTACTAGCTAGGCCTTTAACTATACAATCGAGCCCTGCGGGTTATTGTCAACGAAAGTTACCCAAACAGATATTGAAACCTTACCGATTACAGTGGCACTGGCGTTACCACACTCAGAGTGGACGGCGAAGACGTTTTCTCGTCCCTCTCGTTGTACAAAACCACATTCAGCTTGTCGCCTGATATTTCAACCTTAAGGTGGTAATATTTCCCGTTCCTGACAATGTAGAACTCCGTTTCCGTGATCAGTTTCAGAGGGTAACCGACCATCGTGAGCGGAGAGTTCTCGGTGCCGTTTGCATCCTTGGTCCAGGTTCCGAGCACGTACGCAAGGGCTCCTTCCTTGATGCCGGATGGGAAAACGATATACAGATTCTCGTTGACCATATAAGTGCCAGCGGTCATCTTTCCCTGGTATACGATGAGTGACATTGTGTGTAGTCTGTTGATGTGAAGGTGCCTGCGGGATGCCGGTCAGCCGACGAGAAACCGAGAGAATGTGGAGAGCACGTACGGTTTAAAATTGGAGGTAAGAAGTGAACTGCCCTACATTTTACTAGGAGCCAGATTTTATACTAACCCAGAGGGTGTACCACGTGAGCGTGTACCAGTGAGAACTATTGCGACTAAACACAGCATGGACGGCCAGCGCCGTTAGAGGCGTTGGGATAATGGAAGCTGTTCACAGAATCGAAACGTGGATGGGGCGTCGCGCGTGTGTCAATGGCGACGAGTGTCCAGGCTCAGACGCCGTAGTCGCGTCTTCGTGACGCGGGTTACACGCCAAATATGATCAATATGATCGTTTGACTTGTGTGCGTGAATCGAACCAGCGGCGACTTGCCCAAGGACTTACCACAGATGTAATTGTTTGAGTCATTTGACCCAGGATTTGACCTGTCCGTGTCAACCCCAGATTTTCTTGCCGAATCAGACTCATGTCACCACCATATTGATAACGGAAGGTCTTCGACTCGTCGTTGAGGCGAAGCAGGGACATACCAGAGAGGGATGATCATTTGACCTGCCACCCGTGCGAACGAACGTAACATGGCTTCGCTTACAGTAGTCTTGCGCTTGGTACTATAGGAATCAGAATCACACCAGTGATGGATGGTCTTCACTAAATCGAAATGGGGACTTTTTGTTTTTGAACCAATTTTTTGATCCACATACAGTAATACGACCCGAGATACGACCGGTCGTCCACTGGAGACACTTAATGTGTTATATAATGCAAGCTGAGGCTCAATTGCGCACGGGGAGCACCTCCCAGGTAACTTAGGAAGAAGTGAGTCGAGAAGGGTGGACTTACTGCGACGGGCTGCCGCCGGGAAGGGTCAAGGTTGCGGTTGGAGAAGTCGTTGGGATCAAACAATCCCCGGAGAACCAGAAGCTGCCGTACTAATTATGGAAGGTCTGCCGGGGACTTGACTCCTACATTTGTCATGAGGATCCTTCGGGTTCATCCACTGACACCATCCACTGACACAACACGATCAAAAAATATGAGACTCGGACGTCATCTCTCTGCCTATGAATTAGATTCACAAGCAATTTCGGAAAAGCCTGCCGTGGAGGGACCCTCTGCAAAATGCTGTTCACCGCGTGTGAGGTTGTTCGACACAGTGGCGGACGAGCTCGGTGCTGCTTCGCGTATGCAATCTCCATCGCGATTGGAACTGCTGCTCGGTTATCTGCAAGAAGAAGAGCGCATCTTGTCGGATGTGCATTGTTACAGTGCTATAATGACCAAGATCTAGCGGACGATGCACCTGACCCATCCCCGCTCCCACGCCGGAGATAGCGGTCTACATCCTTGGACTCGACCAACGCTAGGCCAATCGTGCAGGACTTCCTTTCGCTCGTTTTCGCCGCGTATCCACTTTTCACATTCAACCGCATAACGCAGCGCCCTCGCAAGGTCGTTGTCCAGAATATGTTGACTCGGTTCTTCTCGCATGACCCTCCAGGAGTCGGACCAGGACGAACCGACCGCATGTTGCCATCTTCAGCATCACTCTCTTACTTTCTCGTGTCCCGTTTCTGGAGCCGGACATGTGTGTTGTGTAACTACGTACCAAACGACGAACTCACGTCCCGCGCAAGTTGACCCGCTATATGCGTTCACCGTCGTCCCCACCTTCCTGAACATCCTCATTGAATACTTCAGAGAAGTAACCGCCCCAGCGCTCAGGGACAACTTTGATATTGTCCATAAACTCCTCGAGGAGACCATAGATGCTGGTGGGCACTCCCTCACAACGGCCCTAAACGCGCTGCGCGATATTGTCCTTCCCTCCCTGCCTCTCCTCCGTTACTCCGTACAACTAGTAGACTAAACCGTTCATGCAGGAACGGGACCATCATCACGAGCAGCGTTCTCGGCAATGTAGATGTAATCTGCAAACTCTCCGGTGCTCCTTTCCTGGCCTCCATACCCCTGCGAGTTCTCCACTCAACTAACACGCGAGCAGGAACACCTGACCTACTTCTCACGTTGACCTATTCACACACCATCTCTGGGCCGTCCTTCCATCCCTGTGTCCGGTTCGTACCCACCTGATTTGTCTCTTCCTCCGCTCTGACTGACGAGCGGTCGCAACACAGACTAAACCGCTTTGCGCAATCAAGCACTCTCCTTCGTCCGGCCGGACGGCCGATTCACGTTCATGGAACACCTCTTCGACTCCTCGGCAAGCAAACATGGCGCAGCGCCAGCTCTCACAGCCGCTGCCGCAGCGCAGCTCCAAGTACAAGTACCGTTCTCGCTGCGTGCGTCGCTCTCCATCGCCGACCACGGCGATCCGTCTTTCCTGCCAGCTCCGAGCAACCATCTAACCACTAACATACCCGCAACAGGCTCGTTCGAGGTGTAGTTCACCTCGCGCGCAGACGCGCTCGAAGACGTCACAGTCGACTTCGGCGCGACAGGCGCGACATGCAGCGGCGGCGAGTGGGTATACGTGCCCGCGCGGCGCGGGTCCCCCCCCCCCCCGGGTTCCTACAGACGCGTTGATGCTGTAGCTGATGAGGTACTAACAACACCAAACCTTTCGCCATTCCTCCTTATCGCGTTCCGCTTCCTTTTAGGGCACACAGCTTCTCGCTCACGCTCTTGTGCAAGCGCTGGCAACGATTACGACACGACGACCTCTCTCTGGCTGGTCTTCTCACCAACATGCCGCGAGAGCTCCGCGTTCATTTCCTTTTTACCGATTCGGTAAAAAAAAAAGTCTTCAGCTTACACACGACGTACACTTCCATTCCCTGAACTAGGGACGTGTTCTCACTGGTAATTATCCCACGGTCCACGACATCACTTTGTCTACTTTTTTCTCGCGCCAAATTCGAGAGCGTTGAGTTGTATCCACTTGTCTGCCATTCTTGCTTTTCCGCGACGGGCCCCTGTTCTTCCGCTTACAATGTCTCTCTCGCATCCCGACCCCAGGTCGGCGACGCTACAAAATAGACGATAAATAAGTTAGCAGACAACTCAAACGTATATGTTTATGATGCTCAAGATGCCTGCTTTCTTTGACGAGAAAACGACAGTTGAAAACAAAATACAAGGCAAAAGGTGTATCCCTTGATGTATCCTGTGTTTTACGTGTGTTGCTTACGTCTGAATTGAACCTGCATGAATTCAGAATTTTAAACAACCTCACACGCGTGAAAAGCATTTTGCAGAGGGCCCTCCACGGCCGGCCTTTCCAAAATCGTTCGTGAATTTAATTCATAGGCAGAGAGATGACGTCCGAGTCAGGTCCACGCGTGCGGATGACCATATTTTTTGATCGTGCTGAGTTAGTGCATGAACCCGAAGGATCCTCCTCATGGCAAATGTAAGAGTCAAGCCCCCGTTTTTGATTCCACGAAGACCTTCCATAATTAGTACGGCAGTATTGATTCTAGTTCCCCGCCGGCACTGAACAAAGAAACCTCGGGATTTCCCGGATGAATGACTTCTCCAACCGCAACCCTGACCCTGCCTAAGGGCAGCCCGCAGTAAGTGCACCCTTCTCGACTCGCTTCTTCCTACCACGCCCGCTTTTACGATGCCAGTGCCTTCATTACGTTTCACACTTCATTTCCGAACCTTTTACCTGGGTGGTGCCTCTTTGTATTTATGCGCTATAACCCCCGTGCGCAGGTGAGCCTCAGCTTACATTGACACATTAAATGTCTTCACTATCGACCAGTCTTGTATTATGTGGACATAAAAATGGTTCAAAACAAGAGGTTCCCATTTCGATACAGTGAAGACCATCCATCATCGGTGTCAACTAGTACTAAGCGAAGAAATGTTACGTTCATTCGCAATTTCGCACATGTGCCGGTGGCAGGTCAAATGATCATCTCTATGGCCTGGGCATGTCCCCGCTTCGCTTCAACGAAAAGTCGAGACCTTCCTTTGTCGGTATGAGTCTGATTCCTAGTACCAAGGTTCACGCAGACAGATCAAATGACTCAAACAATTACATCTGTGGTGAGTCCTTGGGCAAGTCGCCGCTGGTTCGATTCACGCACACAAGTCAAACGATCATATCTGGCGTGTAACCCGCGTCACGAAGACGCGACTACAGCGTCTGAGCCTGGACTCTCGTTGCCATTGACACACGCGCGACGCCCCATCCACGTTTCGATTCCGTGAACAGCTTCCATTATCCCAACGCCTCCAACGGCGCCGGCTGTCCATGCTATGTTTAGTCGCAATAGTGCTCACTGGTATGCGCTCACGTGGTACTCCCTCTGGGTTAGTATAAAATCTGGCTCCTAGTAAAATGTAGGGCAGTTCATTTCTTACCTCCAATTTTAAACCGTACGTGCTCTCCACATTCTCTTGGTTTCTCGTCGGCTGACCGGCATCCCTCAGGCATCTTCACATCAACCGACTACACACAATGTCTTCACTCATCGTATACCAGGGAAAGATGACTGCTGGCACTTATATGGAGAACGAGAATCTGTATATCGTTTTCCCATCCGGCATCAAGGATGGAGCCCTTGCGTACGTGCTCGGAACCTGGACCAAGGACGCAAGCGGCACCGAGAACTCTCCGCTCACGATGGTCGGCTACCCTCTGAAACTGATCACGGAAACGGAGTTCTACATTGTCAGGAACGGGAAATATTACCACCTCAAGGTTGAAATATCAGGCGACAAGCTGAATGTGGTTTTGTTGAACGAGAGGGACGAGGAATCGTCTTCGAAGTCCACTCTGAGTGTGGTTACGCCAGTGCCACTGTAATCGGTAAGGTTTCAATATCTGTTTGGGTAACTTTCGTTGACAATAACCTCCAGGGCTCGATTGTTATAGTTAAAGGCCTAGCTAGTACAGTGATTCACGTGTGCTTGATATGATGAAATTGAGATGGGCCTTGTATTCTGTGTTTGATACTACGTGAATGTTGAAAACAGTAGAGCAAGAAGCTCGGCAAGAAGTAGAGAACATTGGACAAGACTCCGGCCGGGCGCTGAGGCCTGAGGTTCTACGGATCGGAAAGACGGTTCGAGGATGCGAAGGACTCTTCAGTTTCCCAGGCCCCTGAGCCTCAACTTGAGGCTAAACGTGTGAGTAAAAGTTGACAGCACAGGCGTTTGGTGAGATTCGTTTTCGGTCGTCAGAACCTTGGTCAGAACATTAGGAGGTACCAATTCAAGACAACGAAGGGGAGGTTGAACCTCCGATGAACTTAACGCATTTCTCGACTAACTTACATGAAGTCTGAGTCACAGCGAAGAAAAGGAAGTTGAACCAGCACGCACAATCCTCAGTGCTCAGGCCCACTGTGGGTTTATACACGCGGATTTTGGACGATTCGCGTGAACGCAAGCGCCCAATCCTACCACGCTCTGGCACGGCTCAGGCTCTGATCCCGGCTTCCATGTCCCGCATCCCATCTCGTCGCATCGCGTCCAAGAACTATAATTAGTCGCGGGTAGCAAGTAGGGTGGCGCGCTCAGGCTCTCTCTATTTCTCTTTCGAAATACCCTTTCATTCATCCCCCATTCCACTCGACCCTCCACTCGACGCGCCCCAACGCGCGCCCACGCACGCCCTTATACGGCGTATACGTCTCCCCACTCAGCTCGAGCTGATCTATCTTTAGCGCGCTGAGCAGCGCGCCCGCAGGAAGCACGAACGAGATCTGCGCCGCACGCGCGGGTCGCGGGTGCGCGTCCCAGCTCGCGAACGAGCGCCGCAGCGTCGCAGTCCGGCCTGGCCCTGAGGGGAAACTTGAACGGGTGGTACAGGGGATCGCGGAGGCGGAGGGGGCGAGACCAGCGCCGCGTGGGCACGTACGTCCACCCGCCGCCGCTGGATGTCGCGCCCGTCGCGCTGGAGCCGAGATAGAGCTCGACGGCGACGTCTTCGAGCGCGCCTGCGCGCGGGGTGAACGACAGCTCGAACGCGCCTGGTGCCGGTGAGGTTAGCTAGATGGTTATAAGGAGCTGGGATGACGGACGGACCGCCGTGATCGGTGATGGAAAGAGAGGTGCCTAGTGTGAATGGAACATGCACTTGGAGCTGCGCGGCAGCAGCGGCTGTAAGAGCCGGCGCAGCGCCAGGCTTGCTTGCTGAGGGGTCGAAGCGGTATTCCATGAGCGTGAAACGACCGTCTGGCGGGACGACGGTGAGCGCTTTTGATTGGGAAAAATGGTTCAGTCCGTTTGGAAGGGTTGGGGAGCGCTCGTCAGTCAGAGCAGAGGAAGAGATAGATCAGGTGGGTACGAACCGGACACAAGGATGGAAGGACGGCTCAGAGACGGTGTGTGGATTGGTCAGAGTGAGAAGTAGGTCGAGTGTCCCTGCTCGCGTGTACGTCGAGAACCAGCAGAGGCATGGGGACCAGGAAAGCCGCACCGGAGCTTGCAGTTTACATTGACCTTGCCAAGAACGCTGCTCGTGATGATGGTCCCGTTCCTGATGAACGGTTGAGTATACCGGTTGTACGGAGGGGGCAGCGTACTCACTTGTTCACGACCGCGTCGAGCGTCTCGACTCTCGACGATGTCATAGTCAAAGTAGATGTCATTGTGGTTGTAGCGAAGGCCAGCTTTGTGCCATGCGATCGGGCTGGAAAACGCACTTCGATTGTTCGTACTGTGTCAGGAGGGTCCAGAGACCCTAGTGACAGAGAGTATTTTTGCTGATGAGCGATGGAGGGAGAATGACATCGCGCAGCGGGTTTGGGGGCGTTGTAAGGAGGTGACCACCAGCACCTAAAGTCTCCTCGAGGAGTTGATGAACATCAAAGTTTTCCCTGAGTACTGGGGCGGTTACTTCTCCGAAATATTCGATGAGGATGTTCAGGAAGGTGCGGATGAATGTGAACGCATATAGCGGGTCAACTTGCACAAGACGTGAGTTCATCGTACGATACAATCGTTAGGACACAGCACTCACGATCTCCAGAAATGGGACACAAAAAGGTAAGAGAACGATGCTGAAGATGACAACATGCGGTCGGTTCGTCCGGGAGGGTCACGAGAAGGACCGGGTCGACATCTTCTGGACGAACGGCCTTTGCAAGGGCGCTGCTGTAAGCATTGATGTGAAGCCGATGAGGCCGTCACGTCAATGGCCATCTCCGGAGCGAGGAAGGACTCGGACGATGACGGATTGGTCAGTGGCCATCGCGAAACCTGGCGTGCTTGGCCTGAGCGAGTGCAAACGCACACCCAGACAGGATCTTCTCTCTTGTGAATATATGTATTTACACGGTGGGAGTAACGTATATGAACTTTAACACGGACCATCATGGCATAGACAGCTGTAATGTAAGGACATAGGGTAGCGATCGTGCAGGGATCAACAACAAAGGAGAGGCCGTCTGGATGGCAGCAGTCTGGGGAGACTCGCACCTTTCTCCAAAGATAAAATTATGGCCAAAGGATGAGATAAAACATATGCGCGCGACGAAATATCCAAAAAAAGAGAGAAGAAAAGTAAGCATACGTGAGTTTAGTTCAAGCGTACCCTGACCAAGTCCCCAGTCCGCCTAAAGGAAATATGCATAATGCCGATCCCAGTGGAAGTCGTGTCCAGAGCACGAGATCCCACGGGCCTGCTTCTGCTTTGGCACCCTTGTTTCTGGAGTAGTCCTCAGGTGGAGTGTGCAGAGCGCCTGCAAGTTCGGTAATAGCGAGTTAACGTAGCGAGACCTAGATAAATGCGTAACGATCAGTCAGAACTAGGTCACAGCAATGTAGAGGGCAGCTACGTACCCTCGAGCTCCGCGCCAGTATTTTGCCAGACCTACGAACAACTTGAACCGCCCGCGGATGCACACGTCTACGTCAATGCAGGCCATTGTACAGTGTGCTCGCCGCGCAGCGTCATGTGGTGTAGCTGGTGGCAAGGAGTTAGCGCGGTCGTAAGGCCTGGGCTGCCGTCGAGCGATGCAAGGCGGTGGGTGGGGTGTCGTTGCCCAGGGCGTGCAGACAAAATGGGACAGCGCGAGGTCCGTACGATGTACGCGTGCGTGCTGCGAAAAAGTCGTTGAAGAGCGCATAGGGCAGCGTGAAGCGCGTGGACGTGCCTGAAGCCATGGCCAGTAGCTCTGCGTCAAAGGCCTGCGGCGTCAGCGCTGACAATGTGCTCATCGAGTGGAGCAGCGGCTGTTGCCAACCTCAACATCGAGTTTTCGCCTTCGATATTTAAGATCTGTGAACCGCAATGCGAGCCAACAGGAGTTATCGGAGCAAAGACTAGGAGAAATCAAGCCGGTTCCAGCCTTTTCCATAACTAGTCGCCTAACGGTGCCAAATACATGCTCGGTGAAGCCACCAAAGGACAAGGCGATGTCAAACCCACAACAATAATCGAGGCTTTGATGCCTTTGGCTGTTCTGGAAGGGCTCCCGCGGTACCGGAACGAGCACGTCCTGATTGAGCCAGAATGTTGCCAGCCTTGATGAGGCCCTGCATGGATTCTCCTTGTACTCGCAGCTGGCCCTGAGCGTTGCGTGATCCATTTCTGTCTCTTGTGTGATAAGGCGCACGGCCTGACGACGGTGAGGTACCCCATCAACCGACGTTTGACCTTTCCGAAACCACAATGGTCTAGGTCGAGTAATGACTTGGAGTTGGCAAGGAAATTTGACTGCGTGAGGTTTCTGATGGCTGGCGGGAGCGGGACTCTTGGGCAGCGAGGTTGGGCCCTTCCAGCTGTGGAGGAAGCGTTGTGGCAGGTTAGGAAAAATGCAGCTAAGAGAGTGAGGTCTACGCACGTAAGTCCCCATGACGCAGTGCCCTGCGTTCTGGAGCAGGGTGCACTTGAGGCGGTGGGCATCAATGGCGGTGGGTAGCGTGCTTCAGTGTCCGCATGGAGGATTTCCAAGACGATGCGTGGGTAAGTATTGATGGCGGCGAGTCGTCGAGGGAAAAAAAGCTGTTTTGAACGAGAATCGTTGACAGTAGTAGCGATTTTCGTGCTGACTTGGACAATGGAGTCTCTAAGGGAGTCACTCAGTAATGCAATTGTGGAGAATGGAGAATTAGGGAAAGGAGCACTGTCGTGGTATGTAGTACAGTAGACTCGCCGTGGCGTTGTTTGCATACTCTTCGGGTTACTAGTTTCCGATCGGGTTGGCTTAGACACAGTACTGTACAGTCTCGACATCACCAGAAACACCCGTGTGTGTATGTGTATCATGTTCTGATACCTACTCGCAGCATAGTTTTGTGATTAATTCAATACTACTGTACTTGACAAAGATGCCAGTGGTCTCTAGACCGGTGACCGTCTGGAGTCATATACAGTACAGGCCTACGCGCGCGCGCGCTCAGGCGCCCCATTATTTCTCTTTCAAAAATCAGTTATCCTCCTTTCCATTCGACCCTCCACTCAACGCGCCCCAACTCGCGCCCACGGGCACCCTTGTATGGCTTACCATCTCCCTCCTCAACTTGAGTTGGTCGATCTTCAGTGCGCCATTCGCCGCCCCCGCTCGCGTATTTGGACGCACTTCCCCATCTAGAGTGATTACCGGATACTCATCAGAAGGATTCGAGATCGGTACGTGCCTTTCCTCTGCATGCCCCTTTCTTTCTCGAGTTCTCAACTAGACCTGGCACAGAGGGTCGCGTTATATCTATGTAGCTTTAGGTTTGCACCTGTTCCGTGCAACCAGCCACCGCCAGTGGAAATTCAGCTGGAACGCGTATCTACTTAATGTTTGGACTGGCTCAGATGGATGGTTGTCAACTCGCTATTCGGAAATGTCTCCACCACCTCGACGCCTCTCACTCTTGAGAAGTCGTCTCCGCTCCTTCAGTGAGCATAATTGACGACGGAAGTTCCAGTACTGGGGGCCCCCGCTCGACACGCCCCAACGCGCGTCCACGCACACCCTTGTACGGCTTATACGTCTCTCCTAAGCTGGTCGATCTTCAGTATGCTAAGAAACGCGGACGATATCTGCGCTTCGGGCGCGGGTGGGTATCCCCGCTCGCGGACGTGCCCCGTGGCATCGCGGCCCGGCCCGGCGCCGACGCGGGACGGGTGGCACCGGGGATCACGGAGGTGGAGCTCCCGGGGGACCAGCATAGCGTGCGCCTTGCGCACTCACCACCGCCACTTGTGCCGCTGCGCGTCGCAAGAGATGACGTCCTCGATTGAGTTTGTGCGTGGGGTGAACAACGGCTCGAACGCGCCTATTTCCACGGAGCTTGGTAGTTAATAGAGGGATGGGAGGAAGGACAGTCCGTCGTAGTCAGTGATAGAGAGCAACGCGCGCAGCGTGAACGGCGCTTGTAGTCGTAGCTGTGGGGTCGAAGGGGCAATCCGTGAGCGTTAAACGCCTGTCTGGCGGGACGAAAGAGAGCGCTTTTTAGTGGGAAAAGCGATGTTATATGTGGAAGGGGAAACGCTCAGGCTCGTCAGGCGGAGCGGGGCACAGGGGAGAGATCAAGAGAGATAGGTGGGTATGAACCGGTGATGGTGTGTGAATTAGTCAGAGCGAGAAGTAGGTCGGGTGTTCTTGCCGGCGTGAAAGTCGCGCGAGCCGACAAGATTAATCTATTCCTGAAAGGGTGGTTGACTACTGATCACGTAGACGCAGAAAAGACCAGCTTCGTGCCATGCCAGTGAGACCAGGCTGGAGAACGCATTTTAGATTGTTCGAAGTCGGTCCGGAGCCATCAAGGGAGCTGTAGGAGTTCGGGAGGGTCCAGTGATACCAGTGATATACTGTAATGTGATCGCCGAATTTACAGTAGCGTCGAAGTCTTGGCCAAAGACGTTCTCTACTTCTTGCCAAGATTCTTGCTCTACTTCACGTCGTCTCAAACACAAATTTTACAGAATACGAGGCTCATCTCAATTTCATCATATCAACGACACGTGAATCACTGTACTAGGCCTTTAACCTTGCCTTTAACTACAGAATCGAGCCCTGCAGGTTATTGTCAACGAAAGTTACCCAAACAGATATTGAAACCTTACCGATTACAGTGGCACTGGCGTAACCACACTCAGAGTGGACTTCGAAGACGATTCCTCGTCCCTCTCGTTCAACAAAACCACATTCAGCTTGTCGCCTGATATTTCAACCTTAAGGTGGTAATATTTCCCGTTCCTGACAATGTAGAACTCCGTTTCCGTGATCAGTTTCAGAGGGTAGCCGACCATCGTGAGCGGAGAGTTCTCGGTGCCGCTTGCATCCTTGGTCCAGGTTCCGAGCACGTACGCAAGAGCTCCGTCCTTGATGCCGGATGGGAAAACGATATACAGATTTTCGTTCTCCATATAAGTGCCAGCGGTCATCTTTCCCTGGTATACAATGAGTGACATTGTGTGTAGTCTGTTGATGCGAAGAGGCCTGAGGGATGCCAGTCAGCCGAAGAGAAACCGAGAGAATGTGGAGAGCACGTACGGTTTAAAATTGGAGGTAAGAAGTGAACTGCCCTACATTTTACTAGGAGCCAGATTTTATACTAACCCAGAGGGAGTACCACGTGAGCGCGTACCAGTGAGCACTATTGCGACTAAACACAGCATGGACAGCCGGCGCCGTTAGAGGCGTTGGGATAATGGAAACTGTTCACAGAATCAAAACGTGGATGGGGCGTCGCGCATGTGGCGACGAGAGTCCAGGCTCAGACGCTGTAGTCGCGTCTTCGTGACGCGGGTTACACGCCAGATATGATCGATATGATCGTTTGGCTTGTGTGCGTGAATCGAACCAGCGGCGACTTGCCCAAGGACTTACCACAGATGTAATTGTTTGAGTCATTTGACACAGGATTTGACCTGTCCGTGTCAACCCCAGATTTTCTTGCCGAATCAGACTCATGTCACCACCATATTGATAACGGAAGGTCTTCGACTCGTCGTTGAGGCGAAGCAGGGACATACCAGAGAGGGATGATCATTTGACCTGCCACCGTGCGAACGAACGTAACATGGCTTCGCTTAGTCTTGCGCTTGGTACTATAGGAATCAGAATCACACCGGTGATGGATGGTCTTCACTAAATCGAAATGGGGACTTTTTGTTTTTGAACCAATTTTTTAATCCACATACAGTAATACGACCGGTCGTCCACTGGAGACACTTAATAATGCAAGCTGAGGCTCAATTGCGCACGGGGAGCACCTCCCAGGTAAAGGGCTCGGAATTGACGTGTGAAACGTAATGAAAACACTGGCATCGTAACAGCGGGCGTGGTAGGAAGAAGTGAGTCGAGAAGGGTGGACTTACTGCGACGGGCTGCCGCCGGGAAGGGTCAAGGTTGCGATTGGAGAAGTCGTTGGGATCAAACAATCCCTGGAGAACCAGAACCAATGCTGCCGTACTAATTATGGAAGGTCTGCCGGGGACTGGACTCCTACATTTGTCATGAGGATCCTTCGGGTTCATCCACTGTCACAACAGGATCAAAAAATATGAGACTCGGACGTCATCTCTCTGCCTATGAATTAGATTCACAAGCAATTTCGGAAGAGCCGGCCCTGGAGGCCCTGGAGGGGCCCTCTGCAAAATGCTGTTCACGCGTGTGAGGTTGTTTGAACAGTGGGGACGAGCTTGGTGATGCGCGACTTGCTCGAAGTTGTACACGCCGTTCACGCCCATTCTGAATATCGCACCCAGGACCCATCGCACCACTACGAGCGGAGGAAGTTTGAGTAGGCCTACGTCGTTCACGAGTGTGACGCACATTGACATGCAATTGCTTATCCACGGGGAGCCTAAGTTCGACGGTAAATAGTTTGTGAAAGTGCCAAGTTATGCATCTCCATCGAGAGTGAACTGCTGCTCGGTATCTGCAAGAAGAGAGCGCATCTTGTCTGGGTGACAGTGGGTGTGCATTGTACAGTGCTGTGATGACCAGATCTAGCGACGATGCACCTGACCCAATCCCCGCTCCGCTCTGGAGCGACGGTCTCATCCTTGGACTCGACCAACGCTAGGCCAATCGTGCAGACTTCCTTTCGCTCTTTTCGCCCGCGTATCCACTTTTCACATCAACGCATACAGCAGCGCCCTCGCAAGGTCGTTGTCCAGAATATGTTGACTCGGTTCTTCTCGCATGGCCCTCCAGGAGTCGGACCAGGACGAACCGACCGCATGTTGTCATCTTCACATCACTCTCACTTTCTTGTGTCCCATTTCTGGAGCTGGAGATGTGTCTTGTGTAACTACGTACTAAACGACGAACTCACGTCCCGCGCAAGTTGACTCGCCATATGCGTTCACCTTCGTCCCCCTTCCTGAACATCCTCATCGAATACTTCAGAGAAGTAACCACCCCAGTGCTCAGGGACAGCTTTAATATTGTTCATAAACTCCTTGAGGAGACCATAGATGCTGGTGGGCACTCCCTCACAACGGCCCTAAACGCGCTGCGCGATATTGTCCTTCCCTCCCTGCCTCATCCTGCCTCTCCTCCGTACAACTAGTAGGCTCAGCCGTTCATGCAGGAACGGGACCATCATCACGAGCAGCGTTCTAGGCAAGGTCGATGTAAACTGCAAGCTCTCCGGTGCTCCTTTCCTGGCCTCTATACCCCTGCGAGTTCTCCACTCAACTAACACGCGAGCAGGGACACCTGACCTACTTCTCACGTTGACCTATTCACACACCATCTCTGGGCCGTCCTTCCATCCCTGTGTCCGGTTCGTACCCACCTGATTTGTCTCTTCCTCCGCTCTGACTGACGAGCGGTCGCAACACAGACTAAACCGCTTTGCGCAATCAAGCACTCTCTTTCGTCCGGCCGGACGGCCGATTCACGTTCATGGAACACCTCTTCGGCTCCTCGGCAAGCAAACATGGCGCAGCGCCAGCTCTCACAGCCGCTGCCGCAGCGCAGCTCCAAGTACAAGTACCGTTCTCGCTGCGTGCGTCGCTCTCCATCGCCGACCACGGCGGTCTGTCTTTTCTCACAGCTCCGAGCAACCATCCAACCACTAACATACCCGCAACAGGCTCGTTCGAGATGTAGTTCACCTCGCTCGAAGACGTCGCCGTCGACTCCGGCGCGACAGGCGCGACGTGCAGCGGCGGCGAGTGGGTATACGTGCCCGCGCAGCGCTGGTCCCCCTGGTTCCCGCGGGCGCGCCAATGTTGCAGCTGATGAGGTACTAACAACACCATACCTTTTGCCATTCCTCCTTATCGCGTTCCTTGACCTCCATTTCCTTTTAGGGCACACAGCTTCTCGCCCACGCTCCTGTGCAAGCGCTGGCACCGATTACGAAACGACGACCTCGGCTGATCTTCTCACCAACATGCCGCGAGAGCTCCGCGTTCATTTCCTTTTTACCGATTCGGTAATAAAAAACGTCTTCAGCTTACACGTACACTTCCATTCCCTGAACCAGGGACGTGTTCTCACCGGTCACTTATACCATGGCCCACGACATCACTTTATCTAGTTTTTTTCTCGGGCCAAATTCGAGAGCGTTGAGTTGTATCCACTTGTCTGCCATTCCTGCTTTTCCGTGACGGGCCCCTGTTCTTCCGCTTACAATGTCTCTCTCGCATCCCGACCCCAGGTCGGCGACGTTACAAAATAGACGGCAAATAAGTTAGCAGACAACTCAAACGTATATGTTTATGATGCTCAAGATGCCTGTTTTCCTTAACGAGAAAACGACGGTTGAAAACAAAATACAAGGCAAAAGGTGTATCCCTTGATGTATCCTGTGTTTTACGTGTGTCGCTTACGTCTGATTTGAACCTGCATGAATTCAGCAACCTCACGCGCGCGAAAAGCATTTTGCAGAGGGCCCCTCCACGGCCGGCCCTTCCGAAATCGTTCGTGAATCTAATTCATAGGCAGAGAGATGACGTCCGAGTCGGGTCCACGCGTGCGGGTCAAATGTCCATATTTTTTGATCGTGCTGAGTTAGTGCATGAACCCGAAGGATCCTCATGGCAAATGTAAGAGTCAAGCCCCCGTTTTGATTCCACGAAGACCTTCCATAATTAGTACGGCAGTATTGATTCTAGTTCCCCGCCGGCACTGAACAACGAAACATCGGGATTGTTTGATCCCGGATCTTCTCCAAGCGCAATCCTGACCCTGCCTAAGGGCAGCCCGCAGTAAGTGCGCCCTTCTCGACTCGCTTCTTCCTACCACGCCAGCTGTTACGATGCAAGTGCCTTCATTACGTTTCGCACTTCATTTTCGAACCCGTTTACCTGGGTGGTGCCTCTTTGTATTTATGTGCTATAACCCCCGTGCGCAGGTGAGCCTCAGCTTACATTAACACATTAAATGTCTTCACTATACGACCAGTCTTGTATTATGTGGACATAAAAATGGTTCAAAACAAGAGGTCCCCATTTCGATACAGTGAAGACCATCCATCATCGGTGTCAACTAGTACTAAGCGAAGAAATGTTACGTTCATTCGCAATTTCGCACATGTGCCGGTGGCAGGTCAAATGATCATCTCTATGGCCTGGGCATGTCCCCGCTTCGCTTCAACGAAAAGTCGAGACCTTCCTTTGTCGGTATGAGTCTGATTCCTAGCACCAAGGTTCACGCAGACAGATCAAATGACTCAAAAAATTACATCTGTGGTAAGTCCTTGGGCAAGTCGCCGCTGGTTCGATTCACGCACACAAGTCAAACGATCATATCTCCCTGGCACGTTTCGATTCTGTGAACAGCTTCCATTATCCCAACGCCTCCAACGGCGCCGGCTGTCCGTGCTATGTTTAGTCGCAATAGTGCTCACTGATATGCGCTCACGTGGTACTCCCTCTGGGTTAGTATAAAATCTGGCTCCTAGTAAAATGTAGGGCAGTTCACTTCTTACCTCCAATTTTAAACCGTACGTGCTCTCCACATTCTCTTGGTTTCTCGTCGGCTGACCGGCATCCCTCAGGCATCTTCACATCAACCGACTACACACAATGTCTTCACTCATCGTATACCAGGGAAAGATGACCGCTGGCACTTATATGGAGAACGAGAATCTGTATATCGTTTTCCCATCCGGCATCAAGGATGGAGCTCTTGCGTACGTGCTCGGAACCTGGACCAAGGATGCAAGCGGCACCGAGAACTCTCCGCTCACGATGATCGGCTACCCTCTGAAACTGATCACGGAAACGGCGTTCTACATTGTCAGGAACGGGAAATATTACCACCTCAAGGTTGAAATATCAGGCGACAAGCTGAATGTGGTTTTGTTGAACGAGAGGGACGAGGAATCGTCTTCGAAGTCCACTCTGAGTGTGGTTACGCCAGTGCCACTGTAATCGGTAAGGTTTCAATATCTGTTTGGGTAACTTTCGTTGACAATAACCTCCAGGGCTCGATTGTATAGTTAAAGGCCTAGCTAGTACAGTGATCCACGTGTGCTTGATATGATGAAATTGAGATGGGCCTTGTATTCTGGTTTGATACTACGTGAATTTTGAAAAAAAAAAGTAGAGCAAGAAGCTCGGCAAGAAGTAGAGAACTCTGGCCAAGACTTCGGCCGGGCGCTGCTGTAAGTTCGGCGATCATATTACAGTCGATCACTGGCATCACTGGACTCTGGAACTCCCGCGCTCTGGACCTACTACGAACAATCTAAATGCGTTCTCACTGGCAGCCTGGTCCCATGGGATAAAGCTGGTCCTTTCTACAGCTACGAGGATGATTGGTAGACTGGTAGTCAACCACCCTTTCGCGAATGGTCGATTATCACCTTCTCGGAAAGGTCGATGTTGACTTCGGCGCGATATTTCTGGTTTTTATGCTCTTGTCACAGTAATCTTGCCAGCTTGCGACTTAACTTACACGCCAGCAGGAACACCCGACCTACTTCTCGCTCTGACTAATTCACACACCATCTCTGGTTCGTACCCACCTATCTCTCCTGATCTCTCCCCTGTGCCCGCTCTGCCTGACGAGCGCTTCCCCTTCCACGCATATAACACGGCTTTTCCCACTCAAAAGCGCTCTCCTTCGTCCCGCCAGACAGGCACTTCACGCTCACGGAATACCCCTTCGACCCCACAGCTACAACTACCAGTGCCGCTCACGCTGCGCGCGTTGCTCTCCATCACTGACAACGGCGGTCTGTCCTTCCCATCCCTCTACTCCCAACGACCATCTCACTACCAAGCTCCCTGGAAACAGGCGCGTTCGAGCCGTCGTTCACCCCGCGCGCAAGCTCACTCGAGGACGTCGTCTCTTGGCTCCAGTGCGTGCAGCGGCGCAAGTGGATGTACCGCCTGCGCGGCCGCACGCTACGCTGGTTCCTCGCCCCCTCCTCCGCGATCCCCGGTACCCGTCCCGCGTCGGCTCCGGGCCGGGCCGTAACGCTCCGCGTCACGTCCGCAAGCTGGGATGCGCACCCGCGCCTGCGGCACAGATCGAGTTCGCACTGCCTGCGGATTGCTTAGCGTACTGAACATCGACCAGCTGATGCTGAGCGGGGAGACGTATAAGCCGTACAAGGGCGTGCGTGGGCGCGCGTTGCGGCGCGTCGAGTGGGGGGCCGGGTGGAAAGGAGGATATTTGAATGGGAGTTTGGAAGAGAAAGAGCCAGAGCGCACGCCACCCCAATGCGTGATGACGTGGATCCAAGAATGAGAACATGAGAAGCCCGAGGGGGAGCGTGTACACAAGAGAAGGTAAGAAGGAAGCGAAGGAAAGAGTAGAAGCAGCGTAGTACAGGAAACAAAATGTTACGGGATCATAACATTGGGAGTCATGCAGTCATGTTTAGTGTCGCAGTTGGATGCCATACTGTACTACTGTAGCTGCCAGCGACGAGTAACCCCAGATGTAGTGACGCGCGACGCGAGAGTTGGGTAATGATGGCACATGCTTCGAGGGCTTGCCTGGCATTATGTTCGACGGAGAGTGATGTCGGGTTGATCTAGACTTGGCCCAGCCAGTTGTCGTTGCAAACAATCAGTCCTTTCACGTTTTATCCTTCGATGAAGAGATAGGAAGTAAGCTGCTTTTCGAATCGGCTTCGGGCGATATTAGCCTCATCATGGATCGTTTGAATCGTATTATCGTTGCACTCGAACGAATCGATGAATGGACGATGAGCAGATAAGCACTCGAAAAATTCGCACTCTACTGCAAGACCCTCCTACTTGCGGCACGCATACCGCGTATATGCGTCCCGCACAGTCGCCCAGTCCAAGTGCGTCTCCATTCCCCACACGCCACGCGTGCCCGTGCACACTGACACAGAAGAGCAGGTACAGCGTCTGCTGGAGCGCGTCAAGAGTAGCAGAGCGCCTCGGGCGCGATATACATTCCTGCGCGGCCCGTTTCCGCCCCCGAGTCCGAACCAGAGAGCAGGGGCTTGGACCACAGGTCGGAGGTGCACGGGACCGGACGCACGTGCGCTCGTCGACAGCGCCCCAGCGCCGAGATGGACAATGACGACGACGAGGGTGTAGAATGCTGGTAGACGCCGCCAAGCTCTGCACCATCCAGTGGTGATGAGCCAGGCGAAGACTGCGATGTCGCCTCCAGAATGCATGCCCTGCAGTGGCAGCGACAGGGGTCTCGGGGTCAGAGAGGGAGTCAGACTGCGCGCCGACGAAGCCGGCGAGTGTGAGTGTGCGCTCGGTGTCGAGTGGCTTTTCGGTAGGCACAGACTCGTGGTTCTGGGCGGAGCCATTGGCGGTTTCTGTCCTATAGTTACGAGAGGTGAGAGCGTCTTCTATTTGTTTTTCGAGGTGGGTTGGACAAGTACGAGATAGCAGAGGAAGGAAATGTGGTTGAACGCTAGCATCGGGCTGTCGTACGACGATCTGGCGATTATTTTCAGTCTTGGTGCCTGTACAAAACACGCTGCCGCGGACAGTGGTCAGTCAAATAGTACTGCAAGGATGAGGGGTAGCTAGAGGGAGAGCGCGCGCTTTATTTTTATCGTTAAGACGGCCGAGCCCAAACCGTTGGCAGTCATCCGCTATGACCATGAGCACGGAGGAGATGAAAGAATGCCTCAGGCAATGCCTCAGGTCACCCATGCCATCCTCGATTTTGTAGGGGAGCTGGACGCGGGTGTAGATCTCGCGACAGGACGCGATGGGTGCGCCGTAGCACGTTGACGAGAGCATGGAAGATGTTGCGCGTGAATTCGCCGAATAGTAGAGGTACATCGAGAGTAGGCTCGATATTATCCGCAGCTGGTCCTGTCAGTCGGTCCGAGAACGGCAAGAAATGTCCGGGCGGCCCGGTGTAAGTGATTGCGGGCCGACAATTGCGGTAGACTTGCCGTCACCACTTGGCCCAACTTCGTATCGACTCGGAAGCTACAACAACGTCCTCGCAGAGGCCGTTCGTCTTGACTACCTCCTTCTCGTGACCCTCCTGGATGCACCAACCACGTATTGTCATCTCCAGTCGTTTTCTCACTTTCTTGTGTCCCATTTCTGGAGACCATGGGGGTTAATTGTGGTGTCATACGATGAGCTCACGTTCCACAAGTTGACCCGATGTATGCGTTCACATTCATCCGCACCTTCCTGAACATCCTCATCGAATACTTCGGAGAAGTGACTGCCCCAGTGCTCAGAGACAATTTGATATTGTTCATCAACTCCTCGAGGAGACCTTAGATGTTGGTGGGCACCCCCTTACAACGGTTTCCACCCCGCTGCGCGATATTCATCACACATCAGCAACATACTCTCCGTCACTGGGGTTTCTGGACCCTACCGACTGTGTATGAACAATCTAAGTGCGCTTTCCGGCCCCCTATCATACAATGGCGCGCAAGGCTGGTCTTCGCTCCAACCATGGAGTCATCTATTTTGATATCGCTGAACGCGGTCGTCAATGAGTGAGTACGCTACTCACCCTTTCCCCGATTCAATCGGTACTGAACCGTCCTTTTAGGGGCGGAACCATCTCCGAGCAGTGTTCTCGGAAAGATAAACTGCAATCTCCGAGTCTCCAGTGCGGCTTTTCTGGCTTCTGCCAGCCTGTGACCTTTAAGCCAGTACGAACAGCCGATCTGCATCTCAGTCTGAACAAGTCCGCCCTTCATCCTTATGTCCGGTTCGTACCACTTCGTACCCACCTACCTTACCTGGTCTATTTTTCCCACCGTGGTTCGCTCTGGCTGACGAGCACTCCTCTCACAGACTGAACTGCTTCTCTTAACCGCTCATGGAACATCGCCCCGACCCCCCCAGCAAGTAAGCCCGGTGCTGCGCTGGCTCTTACTGCCGCTGCCGCTCCAAGTGCAAGTGCCGTTCACGCTGCGCACGTCGTTCTCCGTTACCGACCACGGCGGTTCGTCCTTCCTCCCAGTTCCGAACAACCATCTAACTACTAACACACCAACAGGCGCGCTCGAAGCCGTCGCTGTTGAGGTTCCGCTGGACCCTCTGCCTCCACTATCTCCGGTTCCGCCTTGATACCGGGTCGGACCGTGACGGTGCGGGGGACGTGGGGACGCGCACCTGCGCCCCCCGCGCGCGCGGCGCAGATCTCGCCTGCACCGCCTGCCGGTGGGCTGGTTAGCACGTTGAAGATAGACCAGCTTAAGCTGAGCGGGGAGACGTATAAGCCGAACAAGGGGAGTTCGTGGGCGCGCATTGGGCGTTGAGTGGAGAGTCGAGTGAAAATAAAATGAATGGGTGTTTCGGAAGTGAGGGCGTCTGACTACGCGTAGTACGCGGGCGGCCCCGCTCGTCTTCCACGACTAATCACAGTTCATGGACGCAATCAGGTGTTGCGCGCATGGGATGCGGGACATAGAAGACGAGACCGAGAATTGGAGGGCCGAAGTGTGGGCGTGTTCGCGTCCGAACTCCATCACGGACCTCATCATGATGTTGTACAGTTGTCGAGAGTGGCGTTAGGCTCATCTGAGGTTCAATCTCCCCCGTTCGTTGTGGTATATATCCCAATGTTCTGGCCGAAAACGAATCTCACCAAATAACTGCGCTGTTGTTGTCAACTTTACGTGAACATGGCCTGGGAAAATATGCCTCATGGTCGCTTGCCGCTGCCTACTATTTCGCCTACAACTTGAAGAGGCCGTTGCATCCTCTGGCGGACGCTCATGTCTTTCCTATCCGTAGAACCTCAGTCCAGAGTCCTTTTGGAGAATTACTCAAACAGTCTACTTGACAAATTCGATACACAACTCGGTGTCATCGCAGATCGCTATTTGGCTTTCTTCCAAGAAAGGTTCCCCTCAAGCCTGTTCGCATCTTGCACTTTATACTAACTATTTAATTTTCAGGCGAAGTATTGAGGCAACATAGTCAGCTGTTGTGTTGACCTGCTACGTATCTAGGCTCATTTATTTCTCTTGAAGTATCGAATCTTTACGGAATCTCCATCACAAAGCAAAAACCGTTGATGCCTCATTCGACCCAAAGGCTGAACCAACTACTACGAGAGCAGCATGGGAGAAAGTGAGAGACAATCTAGAAAGGGGTACGCATTTGCACGTTTTAAGCTGTGACTTGAAGCCGACCGCCTTTGCAGAGGCCAACACCCAGCAGGCTTTTGTGGATATATTGGATAACGACGTCATCCAACCCCTCATAACGTTGAAGGTAAGCCAGGGACATCTCATTCGAGAGGGCATCCCTGTTCTGATAATAGGGCGATCCTGGAAGGAAACGAAAGACCAGACAGGAAAGTGGATTGAGGAAGACCTCAAGGAATCCGCTGCGGAGTACGCAGAGCATGCAGAGAATGCGGTTTCGAAACTCCAACAGGCATACTTCAAGAAACATCACCCACGGTAATATGCCCCTGCTCTACCGATGTCCCGCGACATACTCAAGATGTTCCGGAAAAAAGGTTTGGAAGGAGAACTTCTACCCTATCCCGTGGTCGACAGGAAGATTTGCAGGAATCTGAACCTGCCAAGTCCGAGGAAGGTATTGTCGAGATCGCTCTGGGTTCTGACCTAGTTTTCTGACTTAGCCCTCTGAGTTAGTGTCCGATGATGACTGCAGGAGGGCCATTCGCCTTCTCAACAACTTACGATTTTTGAGGGTAGAGACTCTGGAGGATGGATACGACGTGAGCAATATTATGTTACGATTTTGATTGGTGCCACACCAAACATTTCCGACGTAGTGCCTTGAAGAACTCGTTTTCACACCAGTCATCAAGAACCTTCTTGCCAAATATATGAACGGGATGGTGTGAGTACTATTGACCTCTCCGGAAATCTTTTATTTGACGCGGCATGCAGCACTGCGCGCACACTTCATGACGACCTGGCAATGATTACTAGGGCAGAAGTCGAGAAAGCCTTGGCCGAAACGGATACGTCTAACCTGAAAGCGTCTTTCCGTCAGGCCCTTTCCTTTTCTATTCCTCCGATCACACTTTACCGCAACTACCGCCCCAGCACATTTCCGGACTCGGACTTGATTTTTGGTGTACCCCTGGTGGACCTTACGACTAATCGAGACAATGTACCGCAAGTTATGAGAATGTGCATCGAAGAAGTTGAGAAGAGGGGTCTGAATATTAGCAAAATATATTCGGTGAGCTAACCAGGGCGTGTGGATTGGAATTCGTGTTTAGTGTCGCAGGTGGATCATCCATTCAGAGCAGAAGTACTACAGGCCAGTGGTATCTACGCCAATGACCGACCTGCGACCTGACGTGAATTCGCATTCAGTTTCGGCGCAGGTTCGAAAGTGAAAAGTCGTTTTCGTTCAGCTCTGCCGACAACATCCATTCCGTTGCGATGCTTCTCATGGTAAGCCATTGCAACTGTTCAGAACGCGTTAAAATCTCTGATCCATCGTCTAGCTCTACCTATTAGACCTTCCAGAGCCACTGTTTATACTCTCTTTGCAAGATTATCGAAACTACGGACAAAATAGAGGTGAGAGGCCTTAATACATTCCATCCACATCCACATTCTGACGTCACATATAGCCAGATATGCCAAAAACGGTTTCTCGCTATTACGATCAAAGATCCGTGAACTACCTCCAGTTCAGAGGGCATCTCTAGAAGCTCTTCTGCGGCATCTCTTGCGTGTTTCTTCTCACTCAGATAAGAATGGAATGACCGTAAAGTCGCTTGCTGCTAACTTCCGCTATGCTGTCCTTCGAGGGAATGAAGTCTTGCAAGACGGTGTCTCTGTCAAGGCATGTTCGATGACTTGTAATTTCTTTTTCCAACTGACTCCCTTGGAGGGCCTGGTGTTGGAGGATCTCATTCAAAATGCGCAAGCCCTGTTTGACAAGCGCCCTCATCCAACTCCACCTCCACCCGTTCCCTCACCCCATGTGGCAGAGACAACATCTACGTTCACTCACAGCTCATTTTTGAGTCCCGAGCCCTCACAATCCGCGGGATCTACTACACGACATCCCTCCACGCCTACCCAATCCTCTTTCTCCCCATCGCCTTCGGATCCTCATGCGGGGAGCCGCCCTGCACCGACAGTCCCCCCTGCTAGGCACACTTCCTGGGCTTCCCTTCTCAAAGGCGCATATGAAAGGAGTGGAGACACCCGTGCTACCTAGGGCGAGTGACACTAAGGCGATCAAGAAAACGACGGATGGTACGCGTCCGGAGGCTGTACCCCCTCCGCCCAGATTTGTTGCTCAGCGGCGATTATCTCGGCTGCGACACCACATCCAGAAGTAAGTTACTGACAATCTCCCAGAGCACCTCGTATTTTTCCCTCTTTGCTATGAGCTCGCACGATACTATGAAGGATTCTCCCCACGATCTGTACATTTCTTCCGTATCCTGTATTTATTTATGGGACGCCGTCGTTGCATTGGCACGTTCTCAATTCGCAAACTTCACTGTTGGTAGGCCCCCTTGCAGCCCGCACTGTTAAAATGGAAGATCCGTCAGTCGTGGTAGTAAGTAAACGACCAAGACAACGTACCCCAGCAACAGGTGCGGTCGAGCTGACGTTCATCACGCATGCAGGCCCGCTCGACGACGTTACTGTCCAGCTCTACAGTGTGGCGTGCAATGGTGCAAGCGGCAGTAGCGAGTGAATGTACTAGTACGTTCCCGTGTGGCACACGCTGCGCTGGTCCCTCGCCCCTCCACCTCCGATCTCCGATGCTGTCCGTGGGCGCTACTCAGCGCGCTGAAGATCGACCGGCTCAAGTCGAGCAGGGAGACGCACAAGTTGCACAAGGGAATGTGCGGGTGCGTGTCACGGTTGAGGCGCGTCGAGAGGAAAGGAGGCCCGGGAAAGATGAATGAGTGTTCAAGTCAATAATTCCTCTTTATCTGGATGACATCTGGTGAGGTTATCACGCGCATACGATTGCAAACGAGGCAACGACGTACTCAATTCACCAACACCGTCTCCTGGAATCAACGGGCATCCAAAGAATGCAATCAATCGTTTTGTAATCGTACGCAACGAGTATCAATAACATTCAACATACCAACGAATCAGAACGCATATGGTCTGGAAGACTGGATGCGATCGGATTGATTCAAGTTCTATTGCATTCATCCAACCCATCCCGTTTCATTCACCGGGATTCTGACCGGGCATCAGGGTTACGTTACGTCTTTCACAACTCGTGGAATTGAGTCAGGTACTAGCACAGAGGAACTCCGAGTTTTTCTGTGTGTCGAATGAATTCCCGCAAAGCCCGGACTCGGATTTTGCAAGAATTCATTGGACGCAAGTGTGGAGAAACGCGCCTAGACCAACCTGATCCAGTTGCAGCCGTCCTTTGGAACTAGTAGACCAAACAGTATGGAAACCACGTTGCCCCGCACGACGACATCACTTTTCGAGCAGATCAGGATACCACTGGCACTAAATGCGTACCAAACCTAAAGTCACGTGGTATTGGGGTCGTGGGTGCGGAGGTGCTTCAGCCATGCGTGGGCGTTCTCGCGCCGCACCAGGTCAATCCGAGAAGGGAGCATGCAGACGGGGCTTGGAGGCATGCAGGCGATCTTGTGGAGCACGAACACGAACAGAACTGTTCGCCCACCGCCTCGGTTCGCCTTCCCCCTGGACCAGCGGGGTCGTGCGCATCAAGCCGATGACGGGCTCGACGACCTTGTGCGGCGTGCGGACGAAGAGCTGTTATGCCGGGTCTTCATCTTGCCGCTCCTGGTAGATGCCTGTGGCAGTGATAGTCTAGGCTCAGACGCCGTCGTCGCGTCTTCCTGACGCGGCTTACATGGCGGGGACTAGGCGGAACGTATCAGTAGCAAGCTCGGCGAATAAGATAGAGGACGCACGCACTGAGCGCCTGCACTCCTTTGCGCTGCGGACTCAGAGATCGTGCAGGCGGGATGAGCCTAGATTTTTCTTGAGTCCAGTCCGGCTCAATGTCAGCTGAAATGTCCTGCGCGACGAAAATCAGATACATGCTTGAGGGTAAAATTGGCCGCTTTGAGTCTGTTGAGCAAGTGCTACAGCTCCCTCGTATGTCTTGGCTGCGCTGCCGTGGCGTGCACCTTCCCATGCGCGTCTCCATAATAGCAACTCTTAGGGGGGCTAAGAAAAGAAGCTAACCTTTGTGTGCTCGAGCGTGTCAACGACGCTGACCCGACATCCAGAAGTCGACAGACGAGGCTGACTGCGATGTTCGACCCGGAAGAGGTGGAGGTGCACTGATGTGTACCAGGGGAGAGATTCGCGCGACCCCGCGGAGCGGAAGGGAAGTGTTGAGGTCAAAGGGCGGAGGTGCTTCAGGTGTACCAGGCCATCTGAAAATCAGAGAGAGGGAAGTGGGGCATGGAGACAGCTGAACGGCACCCACCGATCATGTTGAACACAAACACAACCACTTTCCTTCTGTCTTCCGCCTGCGCAATCTCCTGCACCATCATCCCGCAGCCCGCGACAGAGGGTATCCCCGGCACAGCAGGTGAGAAGCCGTGCATCGGGGTAAAAACTACGAGCCATGCGAGCACGAGGGCATCGTATCGTTGTACTTCCTTGTCGTGGGTACTGAGTAGAATGGGTCGGGACGTCGACGTCATTTCTTTGCGGAACTTGAGGTTAGGCAATCATGGGGAGTCCTGCGCTAGAGTAGTATGAGTACATTTCCCTGCTCAGAATCGACGACGGTTGGGTACATACTTGATTTAAGGGGAAAGGTTGGCTTCTTACATCCGAGTCGACTGAAAGGATCCAGATAATAACTGTTGGACTTGCTGTTTCTTCCCACAATGAATTGACGTCAGTGAGATAATGTAGAAGAGGTATTTAACATATGAACTTACGAGGTTAATAGAAGCCAAGCGCCAACCGGACCATACACTACCCAGGGCTGTGGCCTTGTTGAGCTCGATATCCTAGGGTGGGCTCTCTCCTCCCACCGGCGCTTGGACCACACACCAGCGCAGGGTCGGGAAAGGGGAAGTTGAGATCAAGTTTGAAGCCACAAACAACGTTCACGTCAACGTCCATTCGTCCACTCACGCCTCTGCTATTACTAGGCCACGCGGTAACAGCGGGGAGATTGGTTGGAGCGTCTCACCCGCTGTGCTGTGCGGAAGGGTCGCTCAAACGCGCCCGGAGACCTTTTTCTGGCCGAATCCGGAGGGGCGCGGAGCTGGGGAGATAACGCTTGATGAAGACCGAGGACAAGGGGTAGGAGAACCGTGAAGTGCAGGGGGGTCAGGGCATGTTCAATGACGTACAGAGTGTCTCGAGGTCCGTCCTGTTCAGACACAGGATGCTCGTGAACATCGTCTGTGGGACGACACCTGGGGTCTTGAACATGCACTCGCAGATCAGCATGGGCGGGGAGTGCTTGGACTGTTTGTAGGCTGCAAGTTATTGGGCTGTTTTTCACGCCATGGGTGAGTTTGCGAGGGCTGTAGTGTGAGCATGTGGTTCCATCATTTGGTGAGAAGCCACGATGGCGGTGATGCTGTTAAGCAGGCAGACTCCCGTCGGCACTCGAATGGGATCTTGGTCTTCCGACTGGAGCAAGAGGATGAGCATGATGCATAACAGTAAGGCGGGCATGACGCACAGTGTCATGCATGAGTAGTAGTATGCAGAGGCTGTAGGCCTGGTCAAGAGGTGGATGTACTGCAATCCAAGAATGAATAGGTAAGGCGGAGATGCCGGTAAGCCGTAATTCACAACAGGCGGAGTGATCATGTGACCGAGTTATGAACCGCGATCAACGACTCTTGACCCTTGCTTTCACGCTTTCACAAACTCGGTCACTCCAATGGACACGCAAAAACCTGGTTATCGAATTCCAAAGATCAAGCTCAAGTTCCGGGTTCTTATTGTAGGGAGGGCAAATGCTGGCAAGACTGTCCATCTTACAAAGAGTATGCGATACCACGGACAGCCCCATCATTTACCAGGAGGAGAAGGTACGAGTTCCAACATTTTATCTGCGAGTCGGATCTTACTGCAGACCAGGTTACACTTGACCCGTCCATGGATGTAAGTGACAATAGTGCTTCTCTTCGGTTGCCTCTAAACATGGACCCAGCGAGGCGAGCACACCATCAACTGACGAACTTGTATTCTCCAATCACGAGGGCTACATATTTCACGATTCTTGTGGAATTGAGTCCGGCGGCATAGAGGAACTCCGCATTTTGCAACAATTCATTCGGCTCAAGTGCGGAGAAGTGCGCCTGAGAGACAGATTGCACGCAATATGGTTTGGTTTCTCGAGTGTTCATGATGACGACAACTGACGGTCATATTTTGAGGTATTGCGTGCCTATGGACAACCAACGTCCACAACTCGATCTCAAATTTTTCAAGGACATCTGTCCTGACCGGAATGGTGCGACGTTATGGACATCCGTGACTGTATTTAACAGAATAATTTCAAGTCCCCATCATTGTGGTATTTACCAAATACGACCAATTCCGGCGAAATGTGCAAATATATGTGGAGGATTTCGGAAGCCCAGATGACAATGTGTTTGATGTGGCGGACAAACAATTCCAAGAGCACTACCTGTGTCCCCTAGGTGAAGATGCCAGATACGTGCGATTAGAAAGTGAGTTCAAAGAGAAATACCAGAGAGTTACATGCTAATGTTTGTCGGCAGAAATGCACATGCAAAATATGCGCTGCGATAACCTTATCGAGACGACAGCTGCAGCTTTGAATGACGACGTTGTCGGATTGATGCTATTGGCTGTGCAGAAGGGCAATTTAAACTTGAGTGTTAAAACAGCGTTGAAGTGGTGAGTGCGCCTGTTGAAGGGCCGAAGCGACCGACGATCACGACAACCATTGCAGTGTCCGTTCCTATACTCACAGCGGGGATATAGTTCGGGCATGTCTTATCCCGTTTCCATATATCTGGGTAAGTCTTGATAAAGTCTTAAATTGTGGCACACAGCATGATGTTTGATACGGCCCAACTTCTAGTATGTGAGTGCCAACTCTTACCCACTCTTTTCAGATCAACTGACCTGACCACGCTGGTGCTCTACTCTCCAGATAGTGAGTGGCTGCCGTGGCTGGCTGCGTTTCAAGCGTACTGACGACGCATGTCCTCGGCTCTCCAGGATGTGAGCGGCTCTCGTGGCTCGCTGCGTTTCAAGCGTACTGACGACGCGTATCCTCGGCTCTCCAGGGTGTGAGTGGCTGCCGTGGCTCTCTGCGTTTCAAGCGTACTGACGACACGTGTCCTTGGCTCTCCAGAGAGTGAGTGGCTGCCGTGGCTCGCTGTATTTTATGCGTACTGACGACGCGTGTCCTCGGCTCTCCAGGGAGTGAGTGGCTGCCGTAGCTCGCTGCGTTTCAAGCGTACTGACGACGTGTGTCCTCGGCTCTCCAGAGAGTGAGTGGCTGCCGTGACTCGCTACGTTTCAAGCGTACTGACGACGCATGTCCTCGGCTCTCCAGGAAGTGAGTGGCTGCCGTGGCTCGCTGCATTTCAAGCGTACTGACGATGCGTGTCCTCGGCTCTCCAGAGAGTGAGTGGCTGCCGTGGCTGGCTTCGTTTCAAGCGTACTGACGATGCGTGTCCTCGGCTCTCCAGAAAGTGAGTGGCTACCGTGGCTGGCTGCGTTTCAAGCGTACTGACGACGCGTGTCCTCGGCTCTCCAGGATGTGAGTGGCTGCCGTGGCTGGCTGCGTTTCAAGCGTACTGACGATGCGTGTCCTTGGCTCTCTAGGATGTGAGTGGCTGCCGTAGCTCGCTGCGTTTCAGGTGTACTGACGATGCTTGTTTTTGGCTCTCCAGTTGGTGAGTGGCTGCCGTGGCTGGCTGCATTTCAAGCGTACTGACAATGCGTGTCCTCGGCTCTCCAGGATGTGAGTGGCTGCCGTGGCTGGCTGCGTTTCAAGCGTACTGACGATGTGTGTCCTCGGCTCTCCAGGATGTGAGTGGCTGCCATGGCTGGTTGCGTTTCAAGCGTACTGACGATGTGTGCCCTCGGCTCTCCAGGAAGTGAGAAGCTGCCGTGGATCGCTGTGTTTCAAGCGTACTGACGACGCGTGTCCTCGGCTCTCCAGAGAGTGAGTGGCTCCCGTGGCTCGCTGCATTTCAAGCGTACTGATGACGCGTGTCTTCGGCTCTCCAGAGAGTGAGTGTCTGCCGTGGTTCGCTGCGTTCACACGTACTGATGGCGCGTGTCCTTGGCTCTCCAGAGTGTCAGTGGCTGCCATACCTTACTCTGTTCCAAGCCTGTTAATGATGTCTGTCTTGGCTCTTCAGGATGTGAGTTTCTGTTTTCCCTAGCCGCGTTTTTGCCTGTTGATCATGTCTGTCTTTTACTCTCTATCTATCATACTCATCCCTGTCCAACTAGCCTGTGCGTGCATTCTTCCCTTTCTAGCCTGCTTCTGGTATTCACCTTTGGTTCTCCAGTTTGTAAGTTCTCTTTGTACGTTCACTTGACCAAACATCTAATTCCTCAAAAGGTTAACCAGATTATATCACTGCCCACCATTCAAAAAGTGTTCTCTTTGTATTGTGGCCATTTGTCCCTGGCTTACGATATTTATCTCTTTAGTTCACCCCCACCAGTCTTGGCAGTTATCATTTGATCTTTGGTATTCCCCTTCGTCATTTTTAGGCTGTTTTTAATTAACCTTTGTCGAAGCTGTTATTCTCATCTTAAAGCACGCCACTTTCTTACGTCTCTCAAACATGTCACCCGAATCAGCTTTAACCCACGCGGAGGTTGACTATCGGGAGGCAAATATTGACTCGAGGGTTCATCAATACCTTAGTGCACCTTCTTCAGAGCAATCTGACGAATTACATGCGGACTTTATTATGGCTACTGATGTAACGTGCACGCACATAGGTGTTTCCGGCGGTGGTGTTGTTGGGCAAGGACGACGTGCCGGCTAAGTCTTGCCAGTCAGGTGACGAGGGTCCGAAATGGCGATTTCAGTCGGCAACCGAGAGCTCGGCAAGGACGAAGTTGGATGAGAATGGACGATGGGTGTGAGTGTGGACGAAGGTGGATTGAAGTTTGCTTTGGAGGGGAGCTAGGACATTCAAACGACGGATCAAAGGAAGGGACTGGATACCGTTTATTCGATACAATGGACACTTCTTATGGGCTTTACTACATTTTTAATGAGAACAGTCGCGAAGTGAGGTAAACATGAAAAGTTCGCTGGAAACTGCGACAGGAGACAGGAAAGCGAAAGCGATGTCCAAAATGAAGTAGAAGGGCGCGCGAAGCCCTATGAGACCTGAAACGGTTTCTCTACTTATAAACAAAATGGATTCGAAAATAAACAGTCAAGGGAAAAATGGAACGTATAGCTCAAAAAAACATAATGCTCTTACTATAAATCCGAAGTCTCCTGGGCCCGTGATTACTTAGGTCTACAGTAGATGAGAACCTAAGAATACAAAGGCGTGGAAAGATCTGCAGGTGGAGCTGGGCGCTGATGCAGATGCGTTATGCACGGTCTCTTCTCTCCGAGAGTGGGCTGAGGCTGGGCTCATTTAGCCCGCGGTCAGAAGTGTGTGTAATGTAGTGTTCGGCGCACCCGTCTGTCATCTCGAATTAGTACCTCTCAGAGTTCTGAGGGACGCATCTTACCAAATAGCTCGTTTGCAGCCAAGTTTGCAGCAGGCCTGAGAAAATATATGGTGCCCTGAATGCTTATTATAGACAGGCACAACCTACAAACGCGCCTTCGCCAACCCCCGCAGCCTCCCATGACCTTCCTATCTGTAGAACCACAGTCCAAGGTGGTTTTAGGGAGCCACTCCAACAGCCTCCTTGCCCAATTCGATTCACAACTCGGAGTCATCGCAGATCGCTACTTGGCTTTCTTCAGAGAAAGGTCAATATATTATCATGTTCAGGTCTCACATTTCACATGAACCGTTTGATCTTCAGGCGGCGTATTCAAGCAACTTAGTCAGCTGTCGCCCGAGAAATCAAACATATCATCTATCTTGACTGATTTCCTTCTCGTGTAGTATCGATTCCCTACGGAAACTCAACCGCAAGGCAAAAGCCGTTGATGCCTCATTCAACCCACGTGCTGAACCAACTACGACCAGAGCAGCATGGGATAAAGTGAGAGACAGTCTAGAAAGAGGTACGCGTTTTCACATTCTAAACTTCTACCCGGAGCCCACAGCCGTTGCAGAGGCCGACACCCAGCAGGCTTTCGTGGACATGCTAGATAACGACATCATTAAACCGCTTACAACATTGAAGGTAAGTCAGTCAGGAAGATCGCGCGTGCGTGCGGGCATCCCTTTTCTAATCCTACGATCCGGAAGAAAACGAAAGACGAGACAAGAAAGCGGATTGAGGAAGATCTCAAGGAATCCGCCGCTCAGTATGCTGATTATGCAGAGAACACGATCTCTAAGCTCCAGCAGGCATACTTGAAGAAATATTACCCTCAGCAATATGCTCATTCTACCGACACTCCGCAACGTCCTCAGGACATTCAGACCAAAAGGTTTGGGGGCAAGGTCTCAGTCTTATTCCGTGGTCGGCGGGAGGATTTGCGGGAACCTGAGACTCAGGCTGCCGAGGCTGAAGAAGGTATCGCCGACATCACCCATGGGTCACTAGGTTTACTGAATTGGCCCTTTGAATTAGTGTCCGATGATGCCTGCAGGAGCGTCGTTCGCCAGCTTAACACCTTCCGATCGATGAGGGCCGAGAATCTGGGGGAAGGATATGACGTAAGTGATGTTCTATGCTACGCTTGATGCTACGGTGTTGATTGATGCTACTGTACACCAAACGTTGCCAACGCAGTGTCTCGAAGAGCTCGTTTTCACGCCAACCATTAAGGACGTCCTTATCAAATATATGGATGGTATGATGTCAGTACAATTCACCTTTCGTGGAATCTTCGAGGATTCGATATTGCATGCAGCATAGCATGCACAAAGCATGACGACTTGGCAATAAGTATTAGGGCAGACGTAGGGAGAGCCTTGGCCGGAACAGATACGTCCGATCTGAGAGCGTCTTTCCGTCGTGCCTTTGCCTTTTCTATTCCTCCACCGACTCTCTACCGTAACAATCGTCCCGGGGCATATTCAGACTTAATTTTTGGTATTCCTCTGGTGGACCTTACGACCAATGAAGACAACGTTCCGAAAGTGATGAGAATGTGTATCGAAGAGGTCGAGAAGAGGGGCCTGAATACCAAGGGAATATATTGGGTAAGTCGATCGAGGCGTGTGTTGGGATTCATGAATATTCATGTTTGGTGTCACAGGTGGGTCACCCGCACGACGCAGAAGTACTGGAGGCCAGTGGAATCCACCCAATGAATGACCTACAAGCTAACGTGAATTCACATTCAGTTACGGCGGAGGTTCGAAAGTGAAAAGTCGTTTTCGTTCAGCTCTACAGACAACATCCATTCTGTTGCAGTTCTTCTCGAGGTCGGTCATTGCAACGATCGCAAACGCGTCAATTTCTTAACTTCGTTCCTAGCGCTACCTCTGGGATCTTCCGGAGCCAATTTTTATGCTCTCTTTGCAAGATTATAAAAACTACAGACAGAATAGAGGTAAACGGCTTAATTCTCTTGCACAATTCATCCGCAGCCACAATCTGACGTCACATAGCCAGATATACCGAAAGCCATTTCTCGCTCATTCAATCGAAGTTCCGCCAACTACATCCAGTTCATAGGGCATCTCTAGGAGCTCTTTTGCGGCATCTCTTGCGTGTTGCCTCCCATTCAGACAAGAATGCAATGACCGTGGATGCGCTTGCTGCCAAGTTCTGTTATTCTGTCCTTCGTGGGAATGAAGTCTTGCAAGACGGTGTTCACGTGAAGGTACGTTGCGTCGACTTGTCGCAATTTTTTCAAGCTGATTCCCTCAAAGTCCCTGGTTATGGAGGATCTCATTCGAAATGCGCACAACCTGTTTGATGAGCACCCTTCTCCATCCCCACCTGTTCCCTCACACGATCTGGCAGAGACATCGTCTATCCACACTTACGGCTCGTCGTTTTTAAGTCCTGAGTTGCCGCGACCCCCTGAGGTTCAAGCCATGGGCCCTACTACCCGACGTCATCCAGGGCTTGCCGATGGCAACCCCACATCTAACGAGAGTCGCTTCACACCATCACCAGGCCCCTTGCTAAGCCCCTTGCTGGGACTTTCGTCATCACAGACGCTTACGGAAGGAGCGGAGATGACTACTCAAGAGCAGGCTGTGTCCGAGGTGAGAGGCACCAAGGCGGTGGAGACATTGCTCAACAGTACTCCGGTGGGGGTTGTGTCCGTTCCGCCGACCTCTGTCACTGAGTGGCGGGTTACGTCAGTCACGACTTTCCCCACCCCCACACTCAGAAGCAGCGACGATCCCCCAAAGCCCACCCGAGAGCGTGCTATCAACTACTTCGGATTTCCCTCTCTCTTCTGCTACGAGCTTGCAAACTAGAATGGACAGATTCTCCCCATGATATGTACATTTCCTCCTTATCTTGTATGCTACGGTTTCATTGGTTCATTCGTATTTTTGGGAACACCTGTCACTTTTTTTACGTCTTGTACAGTACACCAGCAGAATGCGAGAGTTGGATTATAGTGTTACGTGTTCCGGGGACTTGCCATGCTCAGACTCGGGCGGGGAATAGTGTTGGGTTGGCTTCGACTCGGCCTCGCTAGTTTCCGCTGCGAATTACTTGGCGAATTATACATGGTTTGCCTTTTGGCTGTTCGACGAGGGAGGGACAGGAAGTAAACTGCGCAAATTGGCTTCGAGCGATATTGGCTTCATATCATTTTCGTTTGAATCGTACCCAAAAGAATCCACGAACGATGAGTAGGGACACACACTGAAAAACCCCTGCCTAGTTGCGGTTGCGGCGACGCGTACAGTACGACGGTACAAGGACCCAACTCGCGGACCCAGAGCGGCGGCCCGGGACTCCGTGCGCTCGCATTCTATCATGGTGCCATGATGTTACTCCAATCAGCTCAGTCTGACTGAGCTCAAACTTCCCCAATTTCGACGCGATCAGGCCCTGTGCGCTGGGGACGTGGAAGATGAGATCGACGAGAGCCTGAGCATGCCGGAGTGTGGCAGGATTGTGCGTGCATGTCCGTGTCCACGGCTGAATTCCCTCACTGCTGCCAGTGACAGCGCCGACACGCAATGGAGGCGTGTATAAACTCAAGGCATCTGCAGATGGGACTACTGAGCGCCGGGGCATTATGCGTGGTCTATTTTTTGCCAAGTAGTCGAGAGTGGTACGTGTCCAAGTTGGCCTTGGTGCGTGTTGCTAGTGGACTCACTGAGGTTAGAAGTGTGTATTTAATGTAGTATTTGATGCCCCCGTCTGTTGCAGTACTTCTCAGCGTCCTAAAGGTTGAACGCGTCTCGCCAAATAGCTGTGGAGTCAACCTAACGTTTGGCGGACTGGGAAAATAAGCCACATGGCCGCTGCCTGTTTCAACTTGAACATGAGCAGCCTACAAAAGGGCCCCCTGCCCCCTATGTCGACCCCCCATGTCTTTCATATCCGTAGAACCTCAATCCAGAGTGCTCTTGGAGACCCACTCTAACAGTCTGCTCACCCAATTCGATACACAACTCGACATCATCGCCGATCGCTATTTGGCATTCTTCCGAGAAAGGTTCGTCAATCCAAGTCCTACAACTTATGCCCTGTACTAACCGTTCGAATGTCAGGCGACGTATTGAGGCAACTTAGTCAGTCGTCGTTCAAGATCGGCGTATCTGAGCTGATTTGCTTCTCTTGAAAGTATCCATTCTTTGCGGAATCTCCATCGCAAGGCAAAGATAGTTGATGCCTCATTCGACCTACGTGCCGAACCAACTACGACGAGAGCGGCATGGGATAATGTGAGAGACAATTTAGAAAGAGGTACGCGCTTGCACACCCCAAACTGTGGCCCGGAGCTCACAGCTGAGCCGTCGCAGAGGCCAACGCCCAGCAGGCTTTCGTGGATGTTTTGGATAACGACGTCATCAAACCCCTCGTAACATTGAAGGCGAGCCAGGAATGCCTCGCTCAGGTAGGCACCCCTGTTCTGATAATAGGACGATTTGGAAGGAAATGCAAGATGAGATAAGAACGCGGATTGAGGAAGATCTCAAGAAATCCGCCGCTCAGTATGCCAATCACGCAGAGAACACAATCTCGAAGCTCCAGCAAGCATACTTGAAGAAATACTTCCCTCGGGAATGCGCTCGCTCTATCGACGATTTGCGGGGTCATCGGGACATTCCGACGAACAAAAGGTTTGGAGACAAGGTCTCGGGGCTGTTTCGTGGTCGGCGGGAAGATTTACGGGAACCAGGGCCTGCCAAGCCTACCAAGCCTCCCAAATCTGAAGAAGGTATCGCAGACATTACCTTTAAATTCTGACTTCGTTTCCTGAGTCGCCCTTTGCATTAGTGTCTGACGATGACTGCAGGAGGGCCGTTAGCCAACTCAATATATTTCGGTTGAAGAGGGCCGAGACATTGGGGGAGGGATACGATGTGGGTCATATTCTATGGTACGACATGAACTGACGTCGAGCCACACGTTGCCAACGCAGTGTCTTGAAGCGCTTGTTCTCACGACAACCGTCAAGGACGTTCTTGGTAAATATCTGGACGGTATAATGTTGGTATTACTAAGCTTTCGTGGAGTCCCCGAGAATTTGAACTGGCCTTGCAGCACAGCACGCGCAAAGTACGACAACTTGGCAACGAAAACTAAAGTAGAAGTCAAGAAAGCCTTAGCCGGAACCGATACGTCCGATCTGAGAGCGTCTTTCCGTCGCAGCCTTTCCTTTTCCATTCCTCCGCTTACTCTCTACCGTGACTGTCGCCCTGGGGCATATTCGGACTTGATATTCGGCGTCCCCTTGGTGGACCTTGAGACCGATGAAGACAATGTTCCGAAAGTGATGAAAATGTGTATCGAAGAAATCGAGAAGAGGGGCCCGAATATCCGGAACATATATTCGGTAAGCTGATCAAGCTCGGGGCGTTTTATTTGGATTTATGTTTAGTGTCGCAGGGGGGTTCTGTCTACGACGACGCAGAAGTACTGGAGGCCAGTGAGATATACCTCAATGACTAACCTACTCGCTGACGTGAATTCACATTCAGTTGCGCCGCAGGTTCGAGAGTGATAAGACATTCTCGTTCAGCTCCACTGACGACATACATTCCGTTGCGATGCTTCTTGGGGTCAGCCATTGCGAATTACTTAGTAAATTCATTTCTGATCCATCATGTAGCTCTACCTCTGGGATCTTCCAGAGCCAATGTTTATGCTCTCTTTTCAAGATTATAGAGACTACAGGCAGAATAGAGGTAAGGGTCTTATTACTCTCGCACACGTCCATCCTGATGTCTCGTATAGCTAGATATACCGCAAACGATTTCTCGCTATTGCGATCAAAGATCCGTAAACTACATCCGGTTCAGAGGGCATCTCTAGGAGCTTTTATGCGGCATCTGTTGCGTGTTGCCGTTCATTCAGACAAGAATGCAATGACCATTCGGGCGCTCGCTACTCTGTTCAGATATCATGTCCTTCGAGGGAACGAAGTCTTGCAAGACGGTGTTTATGTGAAGGCGCGTTCCATCGACTTCTTTTTAAGTTTTTCCAGCTGATTCCCTCGAAGACGCTGGTCATGGAGGATCTCATTCAAAATGCATATACCTTGTTTGACGAACACCCTTCTTCATCCCCCGACGCGGCAGACCCAACGTCTACGTTCACTTACGGGTCGTTGTTTTTGACTCCCGAGTTACCACAAGCTGAGGTTCAAGCCATGGGCTCTACCACGTTACATCGTCCAGAGTTCCTTGGTGGCGCCCCCACGTCTGCGCAACCCTCTTTCTCCTCATTACCCTCAGATACTGCCGTGGAGAGTCACCTCACACCATTACCGACGCCCTTGCTAAGCCCCCTACTGGGATTTCCGTCGTCTCAGCAGACCCTTACGGAGACGACTATGCAGGAGCCGGTCACGCCCGAGGCGAGAGGCACGAAGGCGGTGGAAGGACTGGCGAATAGTCCCCCGGCAGAGGTTGTATCCATTCCGCCGACTTCTGTCGCCGAGTGGCGGTTGCGACTACCCCCACACCCAGAACCGCTGACAATCCCGCAAGGCCCACCCGAGAGCATGCCGTGCACTGCCTCGGATGTCCCCATCTCCTCTGCTACCAGCTTGCAAACTAGAATGGGGAGGTTCTCCCCATGATACGTACATCTCATTCGTGTTTTATACTTCTGGACGTCACAGTTTCATAGGCGCGTTTGTATTTTGGAAAAACCTGTAACTCTACTGCGCCTTGCCCAGACTCGGATGTATCAACGCGAGAGTTGGGCCATGTTTCAAGGGCTTGCTAGGCATCGAGTCCGGCAGCGGGGAATAACTTTGTTAGGCGACTATTGGCCTTTTTTGCTCATCATCACGCGTCGTTTGAGTTGTATTATTTTTTATTGCACCCTTCACTCGAACGAACGAACGAACGAACGGTGAACAGAGAGATAACATAAGCACTCGAAAAAATCGCACTCTAGTAAACCCCCTGCCTACTTGCGGAACGCATACCGCGCATACGCTTCCCGCACAGCCGCCCAGTCCAAGCATGTCCAAAAGCGCTCCAAGTACGTCTCCATACCCCAAACGCCGTATCCCGCAGCCATCCACGCGTGCTCGTGCACGCTCACACAGAAGAGCGGGTACAGCGTCTTCCCGAGCGCGTCGAGCGCGGCAGGCGCCTCAGCCGCGCCATACATTCCGTCGCTGCCCGCGACCGCCTCCGCGTCCGACGGTGCGAGCGGCCGGTCAGACCAGACATTGGTGGGGCGAACAGAGCCGGACGCGCGTGCGCTCGTGGATAGCGCGCGCGCCTGTGCGGGCGCCGCGTTCTGCGTACGGCCAGACGACGGCGGGGGAGGGGGCGGGGGCGTAGCGGGCTGATAGACGCCGCCGAGCTCGGTGCCGTCCGACGCGAGGGACTGCCTGCGCTCGGCAACGAGGAGCGTGCCGGCGCCGTATGTCGCGACGACGCCGAGACGGCCGAGCGCGTCGGTGACGAGCCAGACGAAGCCGCCTGCGCCGCCCCCGGAGTTCATGCCTTGCGCGGCGGCGGCGACGTAGGTCTTGAGGTCGGCGAGGGAGCCGAGCTGCGCGGCGATGGCGTTGGCGAGGACGTGCGTGCGCTCGTGGCTGAGCAGCTTGCCAGTCAGCGCGGACTCGTGGTTCTGAGCGGGGCCTGTTGGTGGTTTCTGAATGGGTGGGGGTGTAAGTTTGTTTTTTCGGGGGTGGGTGGGGTTGACACGTACGAGGTGGTGGAGGAAGAAACTGTTGTTGAGCGCGAGACTTGCGTAGTTGAACGCGAGCGTCTGGCTCTCGTGCGGCGCGGTCGAGATGACGATCTGGGCGACGCTCTGGTTTTCGAGCTTGGTGCCTACGCCGAACCATCTCGTCAGTCCCCAAACCCCGGAGCAGCGAATAGAAAGGACCTTTTATTTGCTCGTTGAGGCGGTCGAGCAGACCCTGCTGGTAGTCCTCCGCGATGACCTTGAGCGCGGCAGGCGGGAGAAAGTCGCCCATGCCATCCTCGATTTTATATGGGAGCGGGACGCGGACGTGTATGTTGCGACGACGTGACGCGGTGGCAAGTAGCGGGCGTGGAGATATGGATGCTGCTGCAGTTCTGCGCCAAGAACTTGCAGCGAGCCGCACGGCGCGTGTAGATGAGCAGCCCGCTGTTGCGAGGCTCTGTGTGAGACGGTGCATGACGCGACAAGAGGACAAGTGAGCTCGAGTCGTTGGCAGACGGAGGGCCCGGGGGTCTTGGGCAGGGACCCAGGACACCGCGGTTCAGCACTCTTGGTGGACACGTCGCAGTCGTCAAACCTAACTTACCAAAATGGCTGGACCCAAGTCATCGTCGAGCACCCCTAAACACGCTCCTTCCACTAAACCCGCCCCGTCCTCGCAGCCCTCGGTCGCCCTGCAGTCCCTCTGGAGCGCGTACCACGACACGACACCCTCCCGCCTCAAATTCATCGACTCCTTCCTCGTCTTCCTCATCCTCTCTGGCGTCATCCAATTCGTGTATTGCGTACTCGTCACGAGCTTTCCTTTCAATGCCTTCCTCGCGGGGTACGATATTTACAACTCCTCTGCGGATAACGATAAATACTGAATGCTGCGGACAGGTTCGCGAGCACCGTCGGTCAATTCGTGCTCACTGCGTCGCTGCGCTCTCAAGTGAACTCGGTGAATCGCGCTTTGTTCAAAGATGTATCACCCGAGAGGTGCGTATATTTACTGAAACCCTCATGGCGTTGCTCTTACACACCCTACAGGGCCTTCGCAGATTTTGTCGTAGGCTCCGTCGTGCTGCACTTTTTCGTGTTCAACTTCCTCGGTTGATCACCTCACACTCTCCCCATTTGTCCAAAAGAATAATATCTTCCTCAAAAGCTACCCGAGCAAATTTAAGTGACGAGTCCGAGAGTGGATTTCTTTCCACGACTGGCACATGAAAGTAGAACCGAGCAAAGGAAAGGCGCGTCCGAAAGCTACATAAGTATCTGTGTAGGTGCGAGCAGGATTATCGACCGTGAGGCGCGATCAGTCAGTCAGCCATGGGGGTCGGGTGTAAGCGTACAAGCGCGACACGTACATAAGACGGTGCAAAAGCTGCAGCAGCTACTTGCATGTATGCGTACGTGTTGCGACGTCACGCAACCGCCTAGCGTCTTCGCTCAAAAGAGTTCGACCGCTGTAGTACAACGAATCAGTAACGTGGGCACACGCACGAAGCCCACGAGGCAAACCGCCCGCAGGACAAACGAGAGGCAAAAAAATACGCACCCCAAAGACCACCACTGCAAAATCAAACACATACTCGCCTGTCGTGAGGGCCTACCTCAGCACCGAGCAAAACCGCGAGAGGAGTGAACAAAGAGTGTACCGAGTTCGAGATACGAGCGAAGCAGCTCTACGACATACCAGTGATGAGCGGGCTGTATGACGGAATAAGTGGGCACTCACGACGGACGTCCTTGTTTGGTACCTGCGACAGCGCAGGCCTATATGAGATCCAACAATGAATGGTTGTCACCCTCGGCTCAGGCGCAAGGGCTCGGGGAACACACGCACGTTAGGCCAGTGGAGCGCTTGACACCGGCGAGAAAAGCGCTGATGAGGAGGGCATCAAAACCGAGATGCATGAGTGTTCCAAACATTTTTGCTTATTTCGAGGACTTGAGACTGGTTGAGGGGAGAGTGCGAAAGTGGCAAACGCCTCGATGCCGTGACACACCTTTATCTCCTCATGTCACGTGTTTAATCTGCTGATCAAAGGGACTCGAACTCAGACTTTCAGAGCAGCGCTTCAGACATGGGCGATACCCAAGATTACTTCTCAAAACGAGCTGCGCTCATCCAGGAAGACAGATCTTTACGTCGGGAGAATAACTCGCTGCAGTCGTTGACCAACACTGAGTTGGCTGCAGACAAGATTGTCAGACGCATCCGTGCCGAGGAGGCGGTTTCTGTCTGGGGAGTCGAGCACGACGAAATCTCGCATCTGTTCCCCGGCATGGAATTCCTGACATGTATGTGCCCATACCTAGATATATGCACGCTGCTCACTCGGGCGCAGCGAAACCCATAATCGATCAGACGAAAATCTTCAAGATCATCTCCAAGGCATGCGCTCCAATGTTTTCTGCTATTCTTGCTCTCCCCTGACTCACGAGAGCGAAGATGCCCAAGGGGGCCCTTCTCCACGCTCATATAGATGCGACGGTGGATAAGGGTTACCTTTTAGAGCTTGCTCTTAAAGAACCGTTCATGCATGTCCGCGCCCCCTGCGTGGTTACGGCCGCCAACTCTACGACGACCGTGCCAGAGTTCAGAGCTTTCAAGGGAGTTCAACTGTCTCAGAGCGCCAGCGTCACCGACCCCGACTATCCGGCCGATAGCTGGATTCCTCTGCACCAGGCCAGAGAGTCCTTCTCCCTCGGCGGGCCTGATGGCTTCGATAAATGGGCTCTGGGCGCGATGGTGATCAACCCGGCTGAGGCATACGGCACGCACAATACCGTCACCAAGGTCTGAGATCCAAATCCTGATTTTTTTTCCTCTCGTCGTCTGAACTTAAATGGACGCGTCAGATATGGCAGAAGTTTCAGAGTACCTTCAGAGCTACAGCTGTGATTTTTGGGCATATATCTCTTGCGCCCCGTTCGACTGTTTGACTGTATGCGTCTGGCAGGGCTTGACTATGTATCGTCCTATCTTCCGGCAGTTTCTTCGTCGGTTTCTCATGGAGTCGATTGCGGACGGGATATCCTACATGGAGCCCCGTATAAACTTCTTCTTCAAGTCCGTACTTTTTCTCGGACTTGTCATCTTCAGAAGCGTCATAGCCCCCGAAGGCACATGTTCGACGCTGATGGCAACGAAACGGTGCCCCATCGCGAATGGCTGTTGGATTTTGGGCAAGCGATCAGCGAGGTGAGAGCGGTGCTCAAGGAGCAAGGCCGCGAGGAAGTGTTCGTCGGTGCCAAGGTGGGAGAATCTATCGAGAATATTACCACACGTGGTACTAATACGTTGGTCACAGTTTATCTATACCACGCTCCGCATTCTCTCCCCTGAGGAATTAGAGTGGTACCTGGAGGACTCTATCGCATTGAAGCAAGAGTTCCCCGACCTGATCGCCGGGTTCGATCTCGTTGGAGACGAGAACGTAGCGCGGCCGCTGATCGACTATATCGAGCCGCTTTTAGCGTTTAAACAACGCGTTAAGGACCTTGGGCTGGACCTGCCGCTCATTCTCCACGCAGGGGAAACGCTCTCCGATGGAGGGAAGGCCGACAACAACTTGTACGATGCCTTGCTCCTCGGGACGAAACGCATCGGTCACGGGTAAGCGAATCGTGTTAATTTTTCTTTGGCTCAAGGGTGAATCCCGCGAAGCTTTTCGATCGTGAAACACCCCAAGTTGATGCAGCTGTGCCGGGAGAAAGGGATCGCGCTGGAAGTGTGCCCCATTTCGTGCGTGCTTTAATCGGTCGTCATACCTGTCCGCTAACGTTTCATAGAAATGAGATCTTGGTATGTTTTACCGAATCGCGTGTGTGAAACAAGAACTGACACGGGGTCTCAGCGACTTACGTCTTCGATGCCGATGCACCCGCTACCAGTCATGATCAATCAGGGTGTGCCGGTGACGCTAAACTCAGATGACCCGTCTGTGTTTGGTGCGATGGGGCTGTCATATGACTTTTACCAAGTGTTCGTCTCGAGCGAGACGACTGGATTGATAACGCTCAAGCAGATAGCGCTAGATAGCATAGAGGTACGGTATCGACGGAGTTCTCTGTCCAGTTGGATTGATGATGTTCGTTCTAGTTTTCGACAATGGATACCGAAGAGAAGGCAAGGGCGTCGTCGCTGTGGGAGAAGCGCTGGCACGCGTTTGTCGACGATTTGGTAAATAAATCGGGGATTGCCGCGGAGTAGAACAGTAGCAGACGAACAGTACAGTAACAGTACACTATTGGGAAAGTACAGTATCGGAAAGTACAGTAGCCGATGATTACACGACCAGTGAAGACTCCCATCTTACAATCCTTCCCAGCATCACCAAATCTCCCACACTCCCCGCCCAAGTACATACAGTTTTAAATGTTGCGATGACGCCTTCCGCGTCGCTTGCGGTGCATACCTGAACCCGCGTTCGTCGCTGCTGCCATACGATTAGCCAACCTGCATCTGGAAGCGGCGGCTTGACTCTCAGCTCTCAGGGAACGAGCCTCGCGTATAAGGTATTCCTCCCTGACGATAGCACTTATGAACTTGTGCGACTCCATACGTTTCCTCGGGTCAGTTCCGTCGGCTTCATCCCTCATGCCAAGACCAAGATAGGGCTCGGTGAACGTATCCCAAGATGGCGGGAGCGAGTCTGCAATGATGATTTTGAAAAGAGCGTCCGAGATTTTGGCATCGTCGTCTGCGATTGCATTAAAACGCTCCCAATAGACGCTGAGTTTGAGCAAATGTTTCCCGAAATCTGCGCCGTCTTCGACTGTCGTCTGGAAAAGACTTCGACCTACAGCGGGAATCGAGAAACGGTGCATAATTGACTCCGGGTCGTGTTCGGCCTCAAGGCCTTCCCACATAGCATTTGCGGTTTCGCATCGGGCAACGTGGGTCATCTCGCTGTCCGGGATGTTGTTCGATATGACCAGTTGGGCGAACAAGTCATCGTGGTCCCATTTCTCCGCGTCCTGAGCATTCTCGGGACGCTTGATTGTTCCATAGGCGTATCCTTCGACACCACTGAGACGCAGGGCGCATCTCATGGATTCACGCCAAACGACCCAATTCGTACCATTTAAGGGCTCATTCAGCCTTATCATGGTATGCCGGGTACCGCCGTTCGTCTCCGGATCTGCCATACTGTGAGGATGGGGTCGAAAACAGAAGTGACAAGTATTGTCGTAAGAGTTTTGCGTGACCGAGATAATATCCTGTCCTTTGGCTAAAGGACGGAGCCTGTAATCTAGCGCAGCAATTAGTTTGTGTAGTGGGGAGTTGATGGTTAGGAGACGAGAGTACAGTAGACTCCTATCTCACTATTTCCTCTTCTGGATACAATACGCATTCGTGCCGATCATTGCTTACTAATCCGCTTCCTACCGTGACTGCGAGTGAAGGAGGAGAATACGCAAGAGCAAGTAATGCCCGAGGCGAGAGACTCGGACTGAATGGTATTCCAGCGGAGGTTGCCCCATATCTGTTGCTAGACGGCACTGCTGACGATCCCGCAAGGCCCACCCAAGAGCGTGCTATCGAGTACGTCAGATTTTCTGCTTTCCTGCTTGCGAACTGGAATGGGGAGATGTATATTTCTGGGCGCCACCGGCGTTCATGGGCACATTCGTATTTTTGGAATACTACTTGTCACTTGACCGACAGCCCGCGTGAACTTCCGGATGTTAGCCGCGACTCGGACGTGATCATTAGGTCGTGGTGCTACGTGTTTCGAGCTGGGAGCCGCTACTATACCAGTGACCGCGCTTTTCGTTCGAGCCCGAGTCTAGGAGTTCGAAAAGTCCCGGACAGGAGATGCGGTCAGTCAGTCATGGGGGTCAGATATAAGCGCACAGGCGCGACACGTACATAAAGCGGCGTTACTTGCGAAGACGCATTCCTGCGTGCTGTGTACACGTGTTACGACGTCACTCAACCGCCTAGCGACTCCGCTCAGAGGACCTCGACCGCTGTACTGTAGGTTTACAAATGAATAACGGGAGCGCACGCAGAGCCCATGAGGCAACCGCCCACATGCAGAAAGGACAACATGGACACGCAGCACTAAACACATACTCGCCTGTCGTGAGGGCACACTCAGCATCGAGAAAAACCGTGAGAGGAGTGAATAATGCGGGTACCGAGTTCGATATACAAGCGAAGCGGTTCTGCAGTTGTGAGCGAAGGGGAGGATCAAGAAGTGGGCACTCACGATGGTCGCATTTTTCTTTGTTTGGTAACTTACTTACCTGTGACCGCAGGCCTATATGACGGCGACTCGGACAGAGGCACCGCCAACAAGTTAACAACGAATGGTCGTCTCCCTCAGCTCAGGCGCAAGGCACAGGGGGACATGCGCGTTACGCCGTGGTGTGCTTGACGCCGACAAAAATGCTGACGAGGAGAGCATCGAAACTGGGAGTTTTCCAAACATTTTGCTTTTCTGGGAGCGAGGGACTGGGAGAGAGTGCACGTGCTTAATCTGATCTGTACCTGGGCTTACATAACTTAAAATGGAACGAGATATTTTATGACCGATAGGGGTTATTCAACGGTCAATACTTTCTTCTGCGCACACCACAACTCACAAATGCCCACATTGATCGAACTTGGAGGTCAATGTCGCAGAGCACTACCTAGATGGCTCAGTGTTTCCGGGACTTATGAAAGCCTGAGCGTGGCAGAATTTACAGTAAGAGCGCTCGTCCACGTCCAAGTTCCATTACTGCTGTCAGCCTGACACGAGGGGGCGTGTATCACAACTCAAAACTCAGTGAGTCACAAAACTCAGCAAGTCACGGCGGGGCTGGGCACTGAGGTTGCGTATGATTTTTTTTCTCCGCCTCAAGTAATTGAGAATGGAGCAGGTGGGGCTCACCTGAGGTCAGAGGTGTGTATAATGTAGTGCTCAACAGTGCTCGTCGTCATCTTGAATTAGTACCTCTGAGCGTTCTGGAACAGAACGCGCGTGATGTTTTAGTCTACTTTTACTGACGCTCAGCGGCCTCTGAAAATATACCTCATGGTCTCTGCCTGTTTAAACATGAGCAGCATCCAGAAGTGCCCTCTAGATCTGCGCCCTCTGGAATCCCCCCATGTCTTTCATCTCCGTAGAACCTCAGTCCAGAGTGGATTCAGAGAGCCACTCCAACAGTCTGCTCGCCCAAATCGCTACCCAACGTCAAATCGTCGCAAATCGTTATTTGGCTTTCTTCCAAGAAAGGTCGCTGTTGTTTGAATCCTCCCCTTTCTTTACACTGACTGTTTGATTTTTAGGCGGAGTATTGAGGCTACTTAGTCAGTTGTCCCAAGAAATCGAATCTATGTGTATCTTGACTGGCTTCTTTCTCCCGAAGTATCGATTCCTTACGAAAACTCCATCGCAAGGCAAAAACTGTTGATGCCTCATCGGATCCACGTGCCGAACCCACTACTACGAGAACAGCGTGGGATAAACTCAGGGACAATCTAGACAAAGGTACGCATTTGTGCACCCTAAACCGCCTCCTGGAGTCCACAGTCGTTGCAGAGGCCAACACCCAGCAGGCTTTCGTGGATATTTTGGATAATGACGTCATTAAACCCCTCGAAAGTTTGAAGGCAAGCCGGGAACTTTTCGTTCGGGCGGGCATCCCTGTTCTGATATTAGGGTCCTCCGGAAGGAGAGGAAAGCCCAGAGAGGGAAGCAAATTGAGGAAGATCTCAAGGAATCTGCGGCGAAGTATGCCGATTATGCAGAGAACACAGTCTCGAGGCTCCAGGAGGCATACTCGAAGAAGAAATCTCTCCCTCAGGACTCTACCGACGTGCCGCGACGTTCTAAAGGCGCTGCGAACAAAGGATTTGGGAGCAAGTTCTCGGCCATATTTCGTCGACGGGAAGAATCGCGGGCCCCTGAGCCTGCCAAGTCTGAAGGTGTCGCCGATATTGCCCATGGGTCCCAGCTTGGTTAACTGAATTCGCCCTCTGTTGAATCAGTGTCCGACGATGACTGCAGGAGGGCCATTCGCCTCCTCAACGGCTTGCGATTGAACAGGGCCGAGATTCTGAAGGACGGATATGATGTATGTGGTATTCTTTGCCACGGTGTTGATTAACGCTAAGCCGCACGTTGCCAACGCAGTGTCTTGAAGAGCTTGTTTTCACGACGACTGTCAAGAACGCCATTGCCAAATATATGGACGGTATGGTGTGAGTGTTATTTGGCCTTCGTGAGATATTCAAGAATTTGACACTATGCAGCGTAGCATGCGTAAAGTATGACAACCTGGCAATGAGTACTAGGGCCGAAGTCGAGAAAGCCTTGGCCGGAACAGATACGTCCGGTCTGACAGCGTCTTTCCGACATTCCCTTTCCCTTTCCATTCCTCCACTCGCTCTGTACTGCAACCATCTTCCCGATGCATATTCGGACTTGATTTTTGGTGTCCCCTTTTTGGACCTTACGACCAATGAAGACAATGTGCCGAAAGTGATGAGAATGTGCATCGATGAAGTCGAGAAGAGGGGTCTGAATACCCACAAAATATATTCGGCAAGCTGATCGAGACATGCCAGTGTATTTGGATTCATGTTTAGTTTTGCAGTTCGGTTCTATATACGACGCAGAAATACTACAGGCCAGTGGGAATTCACCCCATGACCAACTTATCAGCTGACGTGAATTCACATTCAGTTGCGGCGCAGGCTCGAAACTGAAAAGTCGTTTTCGTTCAGCTCTACAGGCAATATACATCCCGTTGCCATGCTTCTAAAGGTCAACCATTGCAACAATTGAACGCGCGTCAGTTCATTTCTGATCCATCATCTAGCTCTATCTCTGGGATCTTCCAGAGCCACTGTTTACGCTCTCTTTGGAAGATTATAGACAATACCAACAGAATAGAGGTAAGGGGTCTTAGTAGTACTCTCGTTCGTTTCGTCCGCCTCCACAATCTGATCTCACCTGTAGCCAGATATACTGAAAACGATTGCTCCGTGTTGCGATCGAAAATCCGTGAACTACATCCGGTTCATAGGGCGTCTCTAGAAGCTCTTTTGCGGCATCTCTTACGTGTCGCCTCTCATTCGGACGTCAGCGCGATGACCGTGAAGGCGCTCGCTACCCAGTTCAGCTATCCTGTCCTTCGCGGGAACGAAGTCTTGCAAGACGGTGTTCACGTGAAGGCACGTCGCGTCGACTTGTTGTGCCTTTTTTTCCAGCTGATTCCCTCGCAGAGTTTGCTTTTGGAGGATCTCATTCAAAATGCGCATACCCTGTTTGACGAGCGACCATCTCCGTCTCCCTCACTCGATGTGACAGAGACAGCGTCTACTCTTATATCAAGTTCGTTGTTTTTAAGTCCTGAGCTCCCGCGATCCTCTGTGGTACAGGCCGACGACTCTACTACCGACTCTACTACCCGACATCGTCCGGAGCTCGGTGGCACCCCCACGTCTTTTTTTTTTTTTTTTTTTTGGAACCGATTTATTCCGCGGCAGTACATAGTACAAGAACGGTCTCCGCCTCTATAAAGAGAGCGAAAGTTATGAAACACTGGTAGTGTAAGCCGAGACCCACGTGCAGTCATAGTCGTAAATATTCCGAGACAGAGTCCGAGAACAGCATGGCACCTTCCAAGGAAGCCGGTAGTACAGTGGCGCAAGGCGTCAGTAGGTAGAGTGAGGGCAGGTCGAGCGAGATAATTATTCGAGAGGTGCAAGACAACTTACGCGGGCTGCGTAAGGCAGGGTTTTCTGGAGTGCGGTCCAGAGTTGCTTCATCCGTGGTCAGCCGGGGGTTGCGCCCCAGCCTCCGGTCTTGAGGCTGCGCCAGTCTGTTGAAGAAATAGGCAAAACGCGTAAGGCATGTCCCCATCCCCGGTGAAGAGGTCGGTTGGTGGAGTGGAGTCCTCCGGGATGCGTGCGGTGAGTGATCGTGACGAGAAGAGAGTGCGCCGTTGACAGTGGAAGCGTGGGCAATCGTACACGAGGTGGTAGAATGATCGGTCAGGGAATCCGCATGAGCAGTGGGCGGCTTCCGGAGGGAGGTCCGGGCGGTGGCGTTTAGTGTAGTCGGAAGTGAAAGAATGGAGAGTTGCGAGTTGGAGTGCGGTGCAGTGGGCACGTCGCGTGATGTGGACGTATTCCGCACTGGGCTTTTTGGGGGGAATGGCAGCCGACCATAAGGGGTGGTTGCGCCCATCGGGCGTGTGGTGGTAGTCGATAGAGTGGCCGTAGGCCTGTGGGATGCGTGCGGTGGGGGATTGGATGAGTGATAGCCACTCGCGGCACCAGGCCTGGAAGGCGGACGCTCTAGCGAGTTTTTTGACGAACGCGGCGGACTGCACGCGTCGTAGGGAAGGGGATGGGGTGTGGGTACATGCGTCGCAGGCAGCTAGCCGGGCTTGGGAATCAGCAGCTCGTTTCCTGTGCTCCTTAGACCACACGAGGTGAATGCTTGTGTCCCTGTGCGTAGAGTAAAAGGTTGTCAGCGCGTGGTGAAAGCGTAAGGAATCAGACTGATGTGAGAGCGTGCGGGTATTAGTGATAGACGTAATCGCCGCCTCGTCAGACGAGATGATGTAAATGTGTGTAGGTGGGGCACATGAGTACTCAGCTAGAATCAGCTCGGCGGCTTTGGAGATGCCAAAGAGGTGGACGTCGTGTGTCTCGACCCCTGTTCCGAGCGTCCACGTCCTTGTACGTGGCTCTAGCGCTCCCTGCCATACTGAGACGGCCGCCCCTCCCACAATTTGGTTGTCCGGGCGGTTGCGGTTTGTCACCGTTCCCGCCACACGGATGATCAGCGTGTTTTCCTCCTGTCTCGAGGCATAGAGCCTGTTGACGAAGGTGTTCCGCTCTTCGGGGTCCGTTCGCCCTTCAACGGTTACATGCGCCTCCCAGTTGTGAGTTTCCCAGGGGGCGATGGCCGTGACGTCGATGCGCTCAGTGAGCATGGGGTCCACTCGCGCACCGAGGGCCTCCAAGGCAGTGGGGCGCTGTTGACGTCCTCCAGACCTGACGTACAGTGCTCTGTTACACACCGCCCCTCCGTTGCTGGAGTGCGGGCCGCTCTGGATCGGCGCGTCCCAATCGCCGCCTAGGCGGGCGATCAGTTGTGACGTCCGAGGGACGCGGAACAGCCTAGTGGCAGAAGTACTGGTTAGTTTCTCAAAATAGTGCCGCGCAGGCAAGATACGTAGGAGCTCGTGGAGGGGGCCCCGTGGGGCTGTCCAGAAAGATCCGGAGACCACGCGGACCCCCTCGTTGATTACCAGCTGGACTTTTTTCAGGAGTCCGATCTTCTTTCTTGAGGTCATCCAGAGTTGACATCCGTAGGACAAGACCGGCATGCATACTGCATTAAACAGTAGCCGCCAGTTTGCCGTGGATATGCCCCTCTGGGAGTTGCCGAGCAGCTGTAGGGCCTTCAGGGAGGCGCGTGCTCGATTGCACATCGTGGTCACGTGCGGCCCCCAGTCTAGGCGTTGGTTAATAAAAAATCCGAGGTAGCGTATGGTTATCATAGAGGGGACGTGATAGTATGTGTGTGTGGACGGGTCAGGTAGAAGTAAAGACAGGGGGGGTTGCGGTGATTTCTTTCGTGTGTAGGGGGGGGTGAAGTAGATAAGTTCGGTCTTGTCGGGTTCGCAAGATAGGTTAGATCGACGGAGCCAGTCCTCACATTGTCTGTAGCGTTCCCGAAGGATGTCGTCTACCTCTGGCCAGGATTGGCCGTGTGCAAAGATAATCCCGTCGTCCACATACATCCCGAGTGTGGAGTTAACGTGCGGTGGGGGAAGCTTCAGAAGTGTGGATGTGTAGAGGGCAGAAAGGATTGGAGAGACGGGGGAGCCCTGTGGCGTGCCGACCGGTTGCTCCCTTGTTGGTGCCAAGGTCCCGTTGAAGGACAGGGTGACTTTCCGGTCCGTCAGGAAGGTGTTGGTCCAGACCGCGATCGACTCGGGGTAGCCGAGGATTCGCAGGGTGTGGACCATGCGTTCCCGGTGTACATGATCGAAGAACCCTTTGATGTCGAACAGAAGGGCTGCGCATCGGCGTTTGAGGCGGAAGGCGCACTGGATATCGTGGGTCAATGCGAGCCCTGCATCCAGGGTGGACGAAAAGGCCCGAGTGCCGAATTGTGTGGTCGGGAGGAGGTTGTGGCGATCGGCGTCGTAAAGGAGGCGTTTCGCGACTACCTTTTCCAGTAGCTTGCTGATGCACTCGATGAGGGAGATCGGCCGGTATGCTTTCGGTGCTAGGTAGTCGTCTTTTCCTGGTTTCGGGATAACGACCACGATGGCGTGTCTCCAGACAGCCGGGTGGTGTCCGCACGTTAAGCAGGCGTTGTAAAGGTGTACTAGGTGGTCCGCTGCGGCTGCCCAGGCCTTTTTGAGGATCAGCCAGGTCGTACCTGACTCCCCGGGAGCGGATTTTGAGCTCGCATCGAAAAGGAGGGGGTCAACCTCCTTTCGGATTACTGGGGCGAGCGGGCGGGCGGGGAGGCTAGGGGGGTCATCGGGTTGACGCGCTGCGATGTCACCGAGGGCGTCCTTTTCTACGAAGAACTTTCCTGCGAGCGCGTGTGAGATGTCGATTTGCTCGGTCATGACTGTCCCGTCCGGGCGCCGAAGGGCCGGGATGCCCGACAGTTGTCGTCCATGTCTCCATGACGCAACATCCCATATGTTGCCAAATTGGATGAGCTTGTCGTAATGTGCGCGTTTGGCTTTGCGTGTCACTCGTTTGAGGGCTGTTCGTGCTTCTCGGCGTTCAGGGCTGTCTCCGTTGGTGTGCGTCCTGAGTGCGTCAGCGGCCTTCGTACAAGACTCGTCCCACCACTGGTGTCCCCGGGCTTTGGTCGTGCCTTTGAGCTCCATGTGGGCGTGGCAGGCGTTGGAAATGGCGTGCTGCACTGCCTCTGCGAAGGCGTCAATGGCGTCAGGTGAGGTGAGATTGGTTACGGGGGGAAGTGCGGATGCGATGTCCTCACGCCAAGCTTTCTCGGCGTCGTCGTCGTCAAAATCGACTCTGAAGGCTGTGGTGCGTCGTTGTTTGGGTCCTCTGTGGGTTCCCTCGATTTCCCAGGTCGAGCGAACTCCTGCGTGGTCCGACCCGAGGGAGGCGTCCCAGTCCACCATTGGTGGCTGGAGGGAGGAGGTTGCGGCCGCGGCGAGGTTGTGCCAGACTAAGTCCAGCACGCTCTCGCGGTCGTTACCTGCTCCCCTCCGCGTGGTGACACCGGGTGTCGAGGCGAGCTCGAAAGTCTGGATCATCGCCCAGGACTCAAACTCAGCAACTCGAGGTGAGGGGGACCAGCCCCTCGGTGACCATCGCGGGGAGTGGAGGTTGAAGTCACCGACGAGAACCGTCGGGACCGTGGGGTCTAGGTCAAGGGTGAGTAAAGAGCGGATTGCAGAAGGGTCAGCGACGTCGTTGTAGAAGTTAATTATGCGTAGTGTATGTGTATGTAAGCGAGCGTCCACGATCATGAGGGAGGGGTGTTGTACTAGGTGCACCCCCACGTCTTCCGAATACTCTTTTCCCACATCACCTTCGCATGATTTCATGGGGCGGCCCCTCACACTAACAGTATCGCCTTTCCTAAGCCCTCTACTCGGGCTTTCGTCATCACCGACCCTTACGGAAGGAGTGGAGACGACTACGCAAGACCAGGCCTATTCCAAGGCGAATGGCACCAAGGTGGTCGTATCCTCTCCGTTCGCATCTGTCGCTGACTGGCGGTCGTCCCAGCCGCGACAACTCCCACACACAGAACCGCTGACCATACCGCTGACCAACCCCCAATGCCCACCGGAGGGTTTGCTAACCACTACCACAGATTTTCGCCTCTCCTCAGCTACGAGCTTGCAAACTGCATGGGAGTCTTTCTCCACGTTACGGTGATATGTACATTTCTTCCATATCTTGTATTTCTGGACGCCACCCTTCGTGGGAACTTTTGTATCTGGAACGCCTGTCACTTTAGGACCACCACCGGCAGCCGCGTGGATCTCTAGATCACGTAGTGGTGTGCGGCATGAATCGCATAATAGTTAGGTCGTGTTTCGAGGGTTTCGACTCCGCACAGCCAGTTGTGTTGCGAATGAATCACCCTTTCACCCTCGGTGAGGTTTCGTCCTTCATTGAGGGAGCGGCTGTTTCAACTTTCGACTCGGCTTCTTTGCTCATCATCGGGCCGGAAGCCTGAGGCTACGAACTTGTTCCACATACTGGGCTGTCCAAGACTAAACTTACTTTGTTTCTATTTGTTTGACAGTTGGTGCGGGATGGGAACCATAGGAGTTGTCGATCTTACGATCGTCGCCTGGAAGGTCAGACCCCAAGCCCAGCCGCGGCGGATCCAGACCTGGGTATTACCAGTCGGTCAACGGCCCTCCTGCAGTTTCATCGTCTGGCACTGATTCAGAGGGCCAATTCGGTATACAAAGTTGGAATTCGTGATATCGGCGATACCTTCCTCAGACTCGGACATGGTGGGCCCAGGAACCCGCGAGTCTTCCCGCCGACCACGGAGTAGGGCCGAGACCTTACCTCCAAACCGAACGTCCCGAGGACATTGCAAAGCGTCGGATGAGTGGGGCACATTGCTGAGGGTGGTGTTTATTCAAGTATGCCCGCTCGAGCTTCCAGATCGTGTTCTCTGCGTAATCAGCATACTTTGTGGCAGTCCCCATGCCAGAGGTCTTCCTCAATCCGCTTTCTTGTCTCGTCTTTCGTTTCCTTCCGGGACCTTATCATTAGAACGGGGGTGCCCTCCAGAACGAGGTATTCCTGGCTTACCTTCAACGTTCTAAGGGGCTTGATGGCGTCGTTATCCAAAATATCTACAAAAGCCTGCTGGGCGCTGGCCTCTGCAACGACTGTGGGCCACATGCTTTTAAATTGTGTCAAACTGTATCCCATGCTGCTCTGGTCGTAGTTTGTTCGGCACGTGGGTCAAACGAGGCATCAACGGTTTTTGCCTTGCGATGAAAGAATCGATACTTGCAAGAGAAAGAAGTCAGTCATAAATAAATGTCAGGTTCGATTTCGGACAATAACTGACCAGGTTGCCTCGATACGTCGCCTGAAAATCAAACAGTTACAGTTAATGTAAATTGTTAGACTGGAACACAATTGGCAGACCTTTCTTGGAAGAACGCCAAATAGCTTTCTGCGATGATTTGGAGTTGTATAGCGATTTGGGCGACTGGACTGTTGGAGCGGGTCTCTAAAACCACTCTGGATTGAGGTTCTACGGATAGGAAAGACATGCCAGTGGGGGATTGTCGGAAGTCTTAGAGAGCGTTGTGCGAGTCGAAACAGGCCAAACAGTGGCCATGAGGTATGTTTTCTTAGCGTCAGTACTAGTACAAAGCGAGGCAACTCCATCATTTATGCAATCCGAGTCGCCGAAGTGTCACGGTTAGTGGTAGAAACGGGCGAGAATTTCCTGCTTGACACTGTCTTCTCCACAAAGTCAGTGGTCGTACGCTTGCGCACGCCAAGCGTTCTCTGCTGTAATAATACGGAAAATAAACAATTGTCCGACCATCTTCATTCCCCTCACTAGTCACACGGATCCACCATGGTGAGCCCCGAAATATCCAAGAGGATAAGCCCCCGTATCATCCCCTTCTTCCAACCAGGAGCTGCAAAATAGTACGTATAGACATGCAATCAATACACGGTCGAGGGTTCTTGAAATTGGACTGTTGTTCATTGATTTCTAGGATTACAGTTTCTTGTTCTTCATTCCCTGCGCTGAAAACACGGGACCGATAACCAATCAGTACAGGGGTCTCATGAGGATTCAAAGGCTGGGCGCACTGCCAACACCACTGCCGTCCTCCGCGAGACCCATCTCCACCCGCTTCTCGACCTCATCGGCGCCCAGCAAGATCCGCAGCGCCTCCCGCATGCACTTCTCGAAGCCAGGACAACCCTGGTACAAACTATCCACACAAACAAAAAGGTAAATCAGTGCCAGTTCTGCATCGCGAGTCATTAGTCACTAGTCACTCGTCACTTACCTTCAATCGATGCCGATTGCATACGGTTCGCCGCCTACCGCTGACGCCTCTGCTGTCCCCGCGTCATTCCCGAGCCCGCTGACGTAGCTACCCATCTGGAGCACGACGGTCGCGTAGGGAGACCTCGCCCGGTGCGTAGCCGAAGTTCTCCTGCTCGACCTCCTGCCTCTTCAGGCGCTGAAGCGTGGCAGGAACCAGAGCTTCTCCGGTTCCTCCACGACTCCCGCGGTAGGAATCGTCGTCGTCTCTGCCGCTGCAGGCACTCTCGACGAAGCCGAGCGCCTCCCTTTCGAGCCCGTATTCCTTGTTCAGGTCGAAGAGGAACAGCTGTGGAACGGCGTCGTCGAGCGCGAGGAGGGTATTGCGCGTGATTTCACCGTGGTATATCCCCGAGATGAATTTCTCGTACTTGTCGAGAACCGTTTGTTCGGCCGGGAATGAGAATGTCGGGAAAAGAGGCATCGAAAGCTAGGCGAAACGCTGGGGAGCAGCAGACATATATGATCCGAAGACGTTCCCAGAGGTCAAGAAAGTAGTAGGCCTTGTCCAAGTGAGTGACGAGGAACAACCTGTCAGGTGGAAAGTCGACGCACCGAATAAATCTATCGCTTCCTCTGTCTTGAGAGTCTCGGAGACGCGATACTTTTGCTGTTTTAACGGAAGATTTGGGCACTGCAGCTTTACTTGGCACGCCCGCCTGCATGACTAAATGAACGCACCGGAAGAAGCAGAGCGACAGCATTCAGCTACTGCACCGCGGATATCAAGCACGAGAAAGGTGCTGTGGTATCTGATGTCATAACGCCGCGAGTGAAGTATGGTGAAGTTGAAGTGTCACCCGTTTTCGTACCAACTGGTACTTGATCTGGCACGCCAGTGACGAATGCGAATGTGGGACCGAGATTGTGTGAAAAAAAAAGTACCCAATTGCGCAAAGACATATGCATTGGATGGTCATACTCGTTCTGTCCTAGATTACCGTAAATGGTTTGTAAAAGTGAGAAGTCATGGAAATGGGAACATCTACATCGGGAGTGAACTGCTTCTCTGTAACTGTGAGTTGGTCTTGTTATAGTTCACGCTGTAGTGACTGGAATGGAAATTGCGGGGCAGCCCGGATCTAGTCAGTCCTTCTCTCGCCTGATAGATGAGAGGTGGCCTCAGGTGGTCTATCGAGGGACTCATCGTCACGCTGGAGTCCACCAGTGGTAGGTCAAATATACAGACCCCATTCGCTCCTTTCCACCTGTGTATCGACTAAATGGTAATAATGTAACAGTGAGAAGGTGTGTATTGAGGCCTATTGAGGGATGGCGCCCAATCGCTCGAATGAAGCCAGGCGCTCCGGCTCGTCCCGCGTCCCGGCTTCCGTTCGTAACGTAGGCGAAGCGTCGAAGCCAAGCGAGTCAGACAACACCTTTCCCTGGTCGGACCATCCCTCATGGAGCCAAGACACACAACTCGGTCAGCTTCTCATTTACGACGACATCCTGGCACCGCTGATTCACTTCTCTTGTTATCAACACCTGATGGCACATAGGGTAGTCGGCTACACTGGCGTTCCCCCCACATATCCCCAGGGGCTGAAGCACTGACGCATCAACCCTTTCACATTCACGAATAAAAATCAAGCCTTTGGCTAACCTTCAAATAAAGTATCCTGCGGCTGACATCGCGCTGGCTCGCAACTCGGAAAGGATCCAGGTGCGCTAAGCATCAAAGTTCGCAGTACATCAAAGCAGAGTACGTCCGCCGCCCACTCCCTCCACCAGTGCTTACTCGCCAACCCGGCCACTGATCCGTTCCACCCATTCTCCGCCGCGCGACCCATCGCACCAAGACTTACCGATTGCGTCTGAGCCTAGACTCTCGTCGCTGACGTAGCTAGCTGTCATGCGCGGGGTCCCGTCCGCTGTGTCGGAGCAGGTAGATATCTGCCAGAGGCGGCAGATGAAGGGGCAGCTGTACCGTCTCTACATCCACACGTTGATCAAGGTCGCCGACGAGCCTGCCGCCACATTACTCGTGCCTGGCCTGCACGACCCGGCTAAGTGCCGCAACCAGCTAGTCTAGGAGGTGCGCTGGTGCGGGGCGGAGGATGGCAAGGGTTTGGCTCTTGCACGCGCAACGAGGTCGGTACGTACCTTCCGTTTGCATGCCCTCTCCATTCTCGGATTCTCGAATAGACCTGGCGCAGACGGTCGCATTGGCGTATCTACATAGCTTTAGGTTTGGTACGTATCCAGTGGTACCGTTGTCGTGTAGCGTGGCACCTGTTCCGTGCGCCCAGCCACCGCCAGTGGTAGTCCAGCTCTGGACCGACTCTGATGGACGGTTGTCAAGTCAGTCAGATTGGCTAAAAACATTTTACGGTGTAGTACATAGAGTATACGTCCGGTCCGTAGGTATAGTACATTAGTTTCTCAATCTGATCTATCGCCGGAAACACCCATGTGCGCGCACGTCGCGTCAGTAGCTATAATAAAGTCTGCAAATAATTCCATAGAATGCTCTTGAGAAGATGCAGTAAGGTATTGTCGAATCCTCGAGTCAATCTTTGCCTCGCGATAGTCAACCTCCGCGTGGGTTAAAGCTGATTCAGGTGACATGTTTGAGAGACGTAAGAAAGTAGCGTGCTTCAAGATGAGGATAACAGCTTCGACAAAGGTTAAATACAGCCTAAAAATGATGAAGTGAAATACCAAAGATCAAATGATAATCGCCGAGACTGACGTGAGTGAGCTGAAGAGATAGATATCATAAGCGAGGGGCAAATGACCGCAATGTAAAGAGAATACATTTTGAATGGTGGGGAGTGACATAATCTGCTGTACCTTATAAAGAGGTGAGATGTTTGGTCGAGTAAACGTACGGAGATAACTTACAAACTGGAGAACCAAAGGTGAACACCATTAGCAGGCTAGAAAGGGGAGCATGCACGCACAAGCTAGTTGGCCAGGGTGAATACGATTAAAGGAGAGTAAAGAACAGGCGTGATCAACAGGTAACAAAAAACACAAGAAAGCACACGACAACCCACATCCTGAGAGCCAGGGCAGACATGATGAGCCGGCTTGGAACAGAGTGAAGTACGATAGCCACTCACTCCCTGGAGAGCCAAGGATACGCGTCGTCAGCGCGCTCGAAATGTAGCCAGCCACGCCAGCCACTCACTTTCTGGAGAGCCGAGGACATACGTCGTCAGTACGATTTAAACGCAGCCAACCACAGTAGCCACTCACTCTCTGGAGAGCCGAGGACACCCGTCGTCAGTACACTTGAGACACAGCCAGCCACGGCAGCCACTCACAGGCTGGAGAGCCGAGGACACCCGTCGTCAGTACGCTTGAAACGCAGCCAGCCACGGCAGCCACTCACTCTCTGGAGAGCCGAGGACACCCGTCGTCAGTACACTTGAAACGCAGCCAGCCACAACTGCCGCTCACAGACTGGAGAGCCGAGGACACGCGTCGTCAGTACGATTGAAACGCAGCCAGCCATGCCAGCCACTCACATACTGGAGAGCCGAGGACACCCGTCGTCAGTACGCTTGGAACGCAGCCAGCCACGGCAGCCACTCACAGGCTGGAGAGCCGAGGACACGTGTCGTCAGTACGCTTGAAACACAGCCAGCCACGCGAACCACTCACATCCTGAAGAGCCGAGGATACGCGTCGTCAGTACGCTTGAAATCCAGCAAGCCACGGCAGCCACTCACAGGCTGGAGAGCCGAGGACACCCGTCGTCAGTACGCTTGAAACGCAGCCAGCCACGGCAGCCACTCACATCCTGGAGAGCCGAGGACACGCATCTTCAGTACGCTTGAAATGCAGCGAGCCACGGCAGCCACTCACATACTGGAGAGCCGAGGACACGCGTCGTCAGTACACTTGAAACGCAGCCAGCCACGGCAGCCACTCACATCCTGGAGAGCCGAGGACACGCGTCGTCAGTGCGCTTGAAATGCAGCCAGCCATGCCAGCCACTCACATACTGGAGAGTCGAGGACACGCGTCGTCAGTACGCTTGAAACACAGCAAGCCACAACAGCCACTCACCAACTGGAGAGCCGAGAACACGCGTCGTCAGTACGCTTGAAATACAGCAAGCCATGCAAGCCACTCACAGACTGGAGAGCCGAGGACACGCGTCGTCAGTACGCTTGAAACGTAGCCAGCCATACCAGCTACTCACCAACTGGAGAGCCGAGGACACGCGTCGTCAGTGCGCTTGAAATGTAGCCAGCCATGCCAGCCACTCACTTCCTGGAGAGCCGAGGACACGCGTCGTTAGTACGCTTGAAACGCAGCCAGCCACGGCAACCACTCACTCTCTGGAGAGCCGAGAACATGCGTCGTCAGTGCACTTGAAACGCAGCCAGCCATGCCAAGCACTCACATCCTGGAGAGCCGAGGACACGCGTCGTCAGTACGCTTGAAACGCAGCCCGCCACGGCAGCCACTCACAGGCTGGAGAGCCGAGGACACGCGTCGTCAGTACACTTGAAACGCAGCCCGCCACGCCAGCCACTCACAGACTGGAGAGTTGAGGACACGCGTCGTCAGTAAGCTTGGAACGCAGCCAGCCACGGCAGCCACTCACCAACTGGAGAGCCGAGAACACGCGTCGTCAGTACGCTTGAAACGCAGCAAGCCACGGCAGCCACTCACAGGCTGGAGAGCCGAGGACACGCGTCATCAGTACGCTTGAAATGCAGCCCGCCATGGCAGCCACTCACTCTCTAGAGAGCCGAGGACACGCGTCGTCAGTAAGTTTGGAACGCAGCCAGCCACGGCAGCCACTCACTTTCTGGAGAGCCGAGGACACGCGTCGTCAGTACGCTTGAAACGCAGCCACAACAGCCACTCACAAACTGGAGAATAGAGCACCAGCCCAGTTAGTTCATTTGATCTAAAAACCGTGAATAAGAGTTGGCACTCACACGCTACGAGTTGGGCGGCATCAAGCCTTCATGATCCATGTCCCACAATTTAAGACTCGATCAACACTTACCCAGATATATGGAAACGCGATAAGACAGCCTAGAACTATACGGTCGCTGCCAGTATCGGGACGGACACTGCAACGCTTGTCGTGATCTTTGCTCGCTTCACCCCTTCAACTGGCGCACTCACCGGTTCAACGCTGTTTTAATACTTAATTTTAGGTTGCCCCTCTGAACAGCCAAAAGCATCAATCCGACGATGTCGTTATTCAAAGCTGCAGCCGTCGTCTCAATAAGCTTATCGCAGCGCATATTTTGCATGTGCATTTCTGCCGACAAACATTAGCGTGTAACTCTGTGGATCTCTCTTTGAACCCACTTTCTAATCGCACAAATATAATATCACCACCAAGAGGACGCAGGTAGTGCTCTTGAAATTGTTTGTCCTCCACATCAAATACATTATCATCTGGGCTTCCGAAATCCTCGACGTGGATTTGGACATTTCGCCGGAATTGGTCGTATTTGGTAAATAACACAATGACGGGGACTTGAAATTATTCAGTTAAATACAGTCACGAATGTCCGTAACGTCGCACCATTCCGATCGGGACAGATGTCCTTGAAAAATTGAGATCGAGTTGTGGACGTTGGTTGTCCATTGGCACGCAGAACCTCAAAACATGATCGTCAGTTGTCGTAACCGTGAACGTGGGAACACTCGAGATTCCAAACCATATTGCATGTAATCTGTCTCTCAGTCGCGCTTCCCCGCACTTGCGTCGAATAAATTCTTGCAACGTCCAGAGTTCCTCTATACTGCACGACTCGATTCCACGAGAGTCGTGAAATATGTAGCCCTCGTGATTAGAGAACACAAGTTCGTCCTCGATGCTGTGCTCGCCTCGCTGGCTCCATGTTTAGAGGCAACCGAAAAGAAGTACTATTGTCTCTTACATATACGGACGGGTCGAGTGTAACCTGGTCGACAATGAGATCAGATTCGCAGACAAAAAGCCCGGACCACGTACCTTCTCTTTTCCCCGGTAAATAATGGGGCTGTCCGTTGTATCACAGATTCTTTGTAGGATTGTCGTTTTGCCAGCATTTGCACGTCCTATAATAAGGACTCGGAACTTGATGTTTGGAATTCGAAGTCTGGGTTGTTGCGTGTCCATTGGAGTTTAGAGTCAAGAGTTGTTGCCAGTGATCGACGATTGGATATCGATGGTTCACACGGTTCACCTTAACTCGGTCACATGATTATTCCGTGTGCACAGAATCTGAGAACGTCTTGACCAGACCTACAGCCTCCGCACACTACTCATGCATGACACCGTACGTCATACCTGCCTTACCCTTACGCATCCCACTCATCCTTCTGCTTCAGTCGGCGCGTTGGTCCTACGCACAGCGTTCGTGAGCATCCTGCCTCTGAACTTCGAGAACGCTCCGTACGTCGTTCACACGCCCGATCCCCCCTGCACTTCAGAGATCTCCTACCTACCCCTTGTCCCCGGTCTTCCGAGTCATCTCCCAAGCTCCGCGCCCCCCAGGATTCGGCTGAAAAGGGTCGCCGGACGCGTTCGAGCAGTCCTTCCGCACGGCACGGCAGGTGAGGCGCTCCAACCAATCTCCCTGCTATTAGCGCGTGACCTAGTAGCAGCAGAGGCGCGAGCAGACGAATGGGCGTTGGCATGAATGCTGTCTGTGGCTTCGAATCTCGAACTCAACTCCCCCTCTCCCGATCCTGCGCCGGCGTGCGACGATGCGTCATCCAAGCGTAGGTGCGAGGAGAGAGAATCCATCCTAGGACACTGAGCTCGACAAGGCCGTGGCCTTGGGTAGTGTATGGTCCGGTTGACGCTTGGCCTATATTGACCTCGTAAGTCCACATGATAAATACCTATTCTGCATCATCACACTAACATCAATTCATCGTGTGAAGAAACAGCAAGTCCAACAGTTATTATCTAGATCCTTTCAGTCGTTGTAAGAAGTCAACCCTTCCCAACCGTCGTCGAGCTGGACCAGGGCAATGTGCTCATACCTCTCCAGTACAGAACCCGGAAGACACAGGCGTCCTACCATTACCCAATCTCAAGCTCCGCATAGAAACGACGTCGACGCTTTGTGCATGCATTCTACTCAGTCCCCACCACAAGAAAGTACGACGACAGCACCTGAGACGTCGCTCTCATTTCTCGCACGTAGTAGCTTTCTCCCCGATGCACGGCTTCTCGCATACTGTTCCAGGGATACCCTCTGTCGGGAGCTTCGAGACGAAGGTGTAGGAGGTGTAAAAGGCGCAAGGCGCGGGGAAAGTGCCAGTGGTTGTGTTCGTGCTCAACACGATCGGTGGGTGCCGTCCGGCTCTCTCCATGCCTCTTCCCTCTAATTCCCAGATAGAACTTGGTACCGGGCTAGAATGCTCTGGCACACCTGAAGGGCCTCCGTCCCATGACCTCAACGCTTCCCTTCCGCTCCGCGGGGTCGTGCGAATCTCTCCCCTGGTACACACCAGTGCGCCTCTGTCTCCTCTGGGTCGAACATCGCAGTCGGCATCATCGGCTTCTGGACATCGGGAAAAGTAGCGTCCAAGGCGGCCACCTTTACCCCTCAAATCAAGCATGAATCCGATCTCAGTCGCGTGGAACATCTCAGCTAACATCGGGCTGGCCTGGACTCGAGAAAGATCTAGGCACATCCCGCCTGCCTGATCTCAAAATCCGCAGCGCAAAAGAGCGCAGGCGCTCAGTGCGTGCGTCCTCCATCTTACTTCGTCGATCTTTCCACTGACCCGTTCCGCCTAGTCCCCACCGCGTCACGAAGACACGACGACGGCATCTGAACCCAGACTTTCGTCGCCCACGTATTCCGCCACATGCACGACTCCCCATCCACTGTATCGGAACAGGCATCTGCCAGGAGCGGCAAGGCGAATGAGCGGCGTAGCGGCTCTACATCCGCACGCTGCACAAGGTCGTCGTCGAGCCCGCCACCGGTTTGACGCACGCGACCCAGCTGGTCCAGGAGGAAGGCGGGCCGAGGCCGAGGGCAAGCGGTTCGGGTTCGTGTTCGTGCCCCACAAGATCATCTGTATGCTCCGTTCTTTCTTGGATAGATCTGGTGCTGCGCGAGAATGCCCACGCATGGCCGAAGCACCACCTCCGCACTAAGACCACACGTAACTTTAGGTTTGGTACACATCTAGTGCCAGTGGTATCCTAATATGCTCGAAGAGTAACGTCGTCCTGTAGCGTGACGTGGTAGTTCCGAAGGACGGTGGAAATCGGAGGTTGGTTTGGGTGCAGTATCGTTCAGTCTACATGATCTATCTCCCCCGCTATCACCAGAAATGCCCGTATGCATATGTGTGCTATTTCCTGATACCTACTCACAGCGCGGTTTCGTCATCAATTGAATATACTGTACTTAAGTGTAGCGCTTCTCAGACAGAATAGGAGTGAAGCGCGATTCGCGACGAGTTTATGAGTTGCTGAGTACATGTAGTAACAAAATGTATACGAGCTTTACGATGGAACTATAGACAGCCGCAATGTGAGGAAAATCGGGTGGCGATCGTGCAGAGATCGACAAAAAATGGAAAGTTTGTGGCCGTCCGGATGGCAGCGGCATGGGGGTACCTGCTCTTTCTATTCAATGAAAAAGGTCAAGTCAATGAGTGTGATGAGAGAGATAAAAACATATAAGCGCAAAGAAAAATAGGGAGAAGAAAAACGAGCCCAAGTAGGTTCATGCGCACCCACTCCCCCGTGAGCGCTCGAAGGAAACACGACTCGGTATAATGCTAATCCTACAGGGGGTTGTGTCCACAGTGCGAGGCGTGACGTCTGCGCGTTTGGGGACCAACTGCTCGTACAGCGGCGCCTGCGGTGAGACCTAGATGATGGCGAAGCGCGATCAGTCTGAGGCAGAGTATCCCGTTGTCGTGATCGTTGAATGCGTGGAGTTCATACCGTATTGTGCGCCGCAGTCTGTCTTGCAGTCGCGTTTCTCCATACCCGCGTCGAATGAATTCCTGAAAAACCCGGACTCAGGATTCTACAGGAGTTTATTCGACGCACAGAAGGACAATTCCGCGAGTTGTGAAAGATGTGACTGATGCACCCAGTCAGAGGGGGTGAGAAAAGGGGATCGGCGGACTATATGCGTTTGTTTGTACTGGCATCTGCGGACCGGCCCTCCGCCGGCATTTAAGCCAAGACGGTACTTCACCTTTTTTTCGCCACGGAATTCATAATTTGACAGATGTTGGTGCCTTGAAGGAATTGAGTGGGGCGAGACCTGATGACAAGAGGGCCATGAGAGCACTTGATGACCTAGAGGTAACTTGTGTTCGGGCATGACTCGGGCATGCATAAGACACGGTATAAATACGACTCAAAGTCGTCTACTACTGGTTTGGTAGGGAGACGCAACAATAAAGACAGTCTGTGGTTGGAACACGAAAAAAGAGAGAACACGAGAAACGAGAAAACTCTGCGATCAATTTAACTCCACCCTCCACAAGAGGACCGTCGCGCCCGTGGTCCGCCCCGCGCGGCTGAGTGCGTATGCCGTCGCAACGGTTGCGCCCCAGATGTGCTACGTCAGCGAGTTCTGGAAGGACACAGGACCGGTAGAGGCGTTGGCGGTAGGCGGCAAGCCGTATGCGACCAGCCTCGATGCCAGTTTGGTTCGGCCATGACTCGGACATGCATAAGACACGATATAATTGCGACCAGTTGGGGAGATACACAATCAAACAAGCAATTAAAATATTTGGCCCATAGTCTGCAGTAGAAACACGAGAACACTAGGCGATAAATTGAATTTCGCCCTCCACACAGAAAAATGACCATCAATCCGCGCGACTGAACATCTCGTCACTGTTGCAGGCTATATGTACTGTTTCCCGGGTATCAATCCAAGGCCACGCAGTACTAATCCCGAATCAGTTACCGATATGTCGCATTGCCCATAACGGGAGATAATGCACGTACGACCTGTCCTGGAACGAGGTTGGTGCAGTCGCTGTTCACATTGTCATTGTACTCGGCGAATTTCTGCGGAGTCAGACCAAACTTAGTCGCCAGCGAGTCGCACGTCGTGTCCGTGGCAGTTGCCTGGGTCTTGCATGCAGGCGCCGGCGTTTGCGCCAACAACGACACTTGCTTCGGCTGCTGAATGCACAATACCTTGCCGGCGGGGATGGGCCCGTCACCTGTGGTGGAGGTGAGTGTCTCAGCCAGAGCTCTGCTCGGTCGGATTGTATCAAGAACACCTACACATCAGTAAGAACACGGGCAACTTCCAACTTTCTTCCTGGTGTACCAGTGAGAAAGCACTACAAGTACCGCAAGCTCACCAGCACCAGCTGTGGAAGATCACAAGTTGTCAAGTTGAACACGTGCTTAAGGTTTTCGGGTGTTTCCGGGTGTTTCAAACCGGTCAACAAGCCGGTCAATAATCTTGATTGGCGGCTGCATGAAATAACCTCACATATGTTTTTTTTATCCGAATTTTTTAATAACAATGATATTATTTTTATTTTAAATCCGAATTTATATTCCATTAACACAATGTATAACAATCATTAGCGTAGACAAACGACTTAATATCTAGTGTATCAAGGGTTACCCGCTTCCCTCTGCCGCAACCGCTTTGCGCACGCGCAGCCTAGTCGCAGAGCGAAGGACGGCTTTGCCCACCCATCAGTGGTATAACCAGTCAATAAGTAACATGTGCCTTGTGCCGACCAACAGTGATTCAACAAGAGACACGAGTCGTGCCGAGAGAAAGCGGTCGATGATGTTGACGGAAAGGTAGATGTTTCAGAGGAGGCGGAAGCACGTGTCCACCTGAAAGATCTCCCCTGACTAAAATGAGTCAGCGCAGTAGAGCCTCTGTAGAGGAAGTTGACCGTAGATGACCCACGACCCAAAATACACTTAAACCAACCAACGGTGACTCAGAGAGAGACATAATTCACGCAGTAAGAAAGCGGTCGATGACGTTGATGGAAAGGCAGAGAGGAGGAAGCTCATGTCCGCCCGAAGCATCTCAAAGAAGAAATTGATACAGGTGAAGCCACGATTCCAAGGAACACACACCTAATGCCAACCAACTGTAATGAGCAAGAGACACGACTCGCGTAGAGAGAAAGCAGTCGCATTGTGTTCATGGCAGCAGTGGAGGAGGCTGACTCGGAAGCGCATCTCCACTCGAAACATATCCTCTGAATACGATGAGTCAACGCAGTAGAGGAAGTTGACTGCGATGGCATCACGGCCCAAGAAACACGCACCTAATGCCGACCAACTGTAACTTAGAAAGAAACACGACACGCACAGAGAGAAAGCGGTCGAAGATGTTCACTGCAAAGGTAAAGAAGAGGCGGGAGCGCATGTCCGCCTGAAGCGTCTCCGTTGAATACGATAAGTCAACCCAATAGAGGAAGTTGACTGCAGACAGTAATAGTAAGAAACATGCACCTAATATCAATAGACTGCAGGTTAGCGGGAGATACGACATGCGCAGAGAGGAAGCGGTCGATGACGCTCACAACAGCGAAGTGGAGTCCCGGGGAAGCGGAAGCACATGTGGGCCCGTACCGACCACGCGACATCATTTGGTTGTCCATGTAGTTCGGGTTGGGGAGAGTAGTTTGCTGTTCAATGCAGGCACTTCGTCAAGTGATGAGGACGATAGGAAAAGAGTGCACACCTCGACAACCCCGACTGACCATCATAGCATCATCAGCATCACCGACATCCAGGTCTTCCCATTTGGCACCATTGGGAGTGGTTGACAGAGAACGATAAGAGTGAGGGAAGAGGAAGAAGGCGAAGGGCAAGCCCGAGACGAGAGTCTATGCGGCCTTGCTGGACGAGGCATGTTGAGGGACGGGACGAAAGTCCGCTCGGTAAGAAATCGTGCCGTGTCGGTCAGTTTCTGACGCAGGACAAGCTGAGGATCAAGAGTTAGACTGCAGGTTAGCGGGAGATACGACATGCGCAGAGAGGAAGCGGTCGATGACGCTCACAACAGCAAGGTGGAGTCCCGGGGAAGCGGAAGCACATGTGGGCCCGTACCAACCACGCGACGTCATTTTGGCCGTCCATGTAGTTCGGGTTGGGGAGAGTAGTTTGCTGTTCAATGCAGGCACTTCGTCAAGTGATGAGGACGATAGGAAAAGAGTGCGCGCCTCGACAAACCGACTGACCATTATAGCATCATCAGCATCACCGACATCCAGGTCTTCCCATTTGGCACCATTGGGAGTGGTTGACAGAGAACGATAAGAGCGAGGGAAGAGGAAGAAGGCGAAGGGCAAGCCCGAGACGAGAGTCTATGCGGCCTTGCTGGACGAGGCATGTTGAGGGACGGGACGAAAGTCCGCTCGGTAAGAAATCGTGTCGTGTCGGTCAGTTTCTGACGCAAGACAAGCTGAGGATCAAGAGTTAGACTGCAGGTTAGCGGGAGATACGACATGCGCAGAGAGGAAGCGGTCGATGACGCTCACAACAGCAAGGTGGAGTCCCGGGGAAGCGGAAGCACATGTGGGCCCGTACCAACCACGCGACGTCATTTTGGCCGTCCATGTAGTTCGGGTTGGGGAGAGTAGTTTGCTGTTCAATGCAGGCACTTCGTCAAGTGATGAGGACGATAGGAAAAGAGTGCGCGCCTCGACAACCCGACTGACCATTATAGCATCATCAGCATCACCGACATCCAGGTCTTCCCATTTGGCACCATTGGGAGTGGCTGACAGAGAACGATAAGAGCGAGGGAAGAGGAAGAAGGCGAAGGGCAAGCCCGAGACGAGAGTCTATGTGGCCTTGCTGGACGAGGCATGTTGAGGGACGGGACGAAAGTCCGCTCGGTAAGAAATCGTGTCGTGTCGGTCAGTTTCTGACGCAGGACAAGCTGAAGATCAAGAGTTAAACAGTTCTTAGAATTACTCAAGTCTATAGTACCATGCCAGTGACCGTGCCAATGTTTTCGTCAGTTATGAAGTACCTAAAAACTCGTACATGTGATGATCTGCGTATCTACTGACAAAATACGCCTGAAAAGCATGTAGCGAATCAGAAAAATGAAACTCTTCGGGGAGGAACGAAGACCCAAAAACAGGAAGGAGGTGGGCACCTCGAACAATGCAATCAAGATGAATTATAGAAAGACTGCGACGGTTACCTTTAAATTCAGGACGTACAACCCACATACCAGTTTCATCGTCTGGTTCATCCCCAACTGGAATAAACCAATGTACGAGGGCACATGGGTAATGCTGGTCACGGAAAGAAAATGAAAAGAACAACAAGACCCTCGCCACAAGCATCCCATGCATCCCTGGGAGCCCTGCACCGCGCTCAACAAATACAGTGTCGTGCCGTGGGTACTCCCCACGCCAATTTGGGGTGGACCTGATCCGCTCACGATACATCCCCCCAGTGCCACAGAGGTCACTTGGGGCATAAAAGCGGGCGACAGCGGAGTGATATATATTGATGTGGCCTCCAAAACGTGGGCACTCATCAAGGGGAACATTATCAGGGGATCTTGAGGGGTCAGAGATAACTTGGTCCCAGAGAAAACGCCGCAAGACTTCCAGAAATCGAGGCTGATTTATAATCTGGCCAAGGTCATCTGCATTGTGTGGGTAGCCACGTGCTACATGAAGAATAAGCGATACTAAGAAGCGGGTTGAAATACAGCCGAACGCACCGGGAATTTTTGCCAGTTCAATTGAAGAAAGCACCTTTGGCCCCGATACAGGACCAAGGTCATGGTCCTCATTGTCGTCATTGTGATCTTCAGTTGGGTCAGCAAGTGGTTGAGGCTGCTCGCCTCGCAGGACCATAGCCGTGTATGAAGAGGTTGACCCTTCCATCATCCCCTCACTGGTAAAAATATGACAAGTGGCTGCCATCTTGTCTAACCGTGAAAGTGTCCGGAGCATCTGAACCAATGCATGGTATCGACTTGACCTTCGCCAGGGCTCCTTGACAGCTTTGATATGTTTGGATTCCGTAATTGACGAGCATAAGCCATTTGGCGAACCAAAAAGGCAGATGGAGCGAAAGTAATGGACAAGTGAGTGTTGTCGTGGGAGAGAGATGTCAGTACGGACTCCTGTGCGAATAAAGATGTCACGGTGCTGATGAAACCGAGTAAGAGCGTCTTGAAGGTTGTCAAGGCCCTCAGCAGAAATTGCATTACGACGGGCAATGTAACAAAGTCCAGAAATGCGGAGATACATTTGACCATGTCCAAGGGGACATGTCCAACAATTGCGGCAAGATAAACCTGTGTAGGCAACAAGGTAGGCAACACGGTTCAACAAATAGCAACAAAAAAGGGTGACGTTTGATTACCTTCATCAACGACTTTGAGTCGTCTCCTGTCCACTGGGCAAAATCACGGCCATCTGGAAAGCGTCTCAGACCTGGAAAGGGCGGAACTGCAGAAATACTGACAAAAAACAGTTCGGCACTTCAGCGCTTACTTCAGCAAGCTACGGAAATTGATACGTACCGGCGGTCAATGTCTTGAATAATTTCAAGACCACGGGTCTCGCCATGTTCCTCGATCTGGTATTGGTTGACCCACGTAACAAGGTGGTCCTTGAATGCGCCTTTGATGACTTGATGAAGCAGGTCTGGACACAGTAGTTCGTGTATGTCAGCGCGTGGAAACTCATGTGTAAATGGCTGTTATGGTGATCAGAACTGAGCGGAACAGCTCAAAACAATTGACTCACCATCACATCGCTACGTGTCCCATAGTCATCCCACAGAACTTCAGCATTGAACGAGTTGATCAAGAGATCAGTTTTTTCATGTGTTCGACGGTGCGCACTGGGGTCGTCAAGAAAGTCAGGCCTGGCAAGGCATCTGAAAGCAAGACGCTCAATGAAAGTATGCGTGATAGAGACAGGACATACTTTGGGCACCAGCCTTGAACAATTCCCGACAACCAGACTTGTTCCGGATAATCTGCGATATAAGGCCCAAGCCCATATATCGCTCTACGGAAATGTCCATCAGGACATTTAACAACCTCAGGTGTTGTCATTCCAGGCTTGAGGGGACGAAAAATTTGAGCGAGGCACGCATGATAGAGCTGGCGGCAGAACTTTTGATACTGAGGTTTCTTCCGCTGCCTTTTGCTCGCTGTGATGCAAATTGAGGCGCAGAAACTAGAGAGACCATCAAGAGGAACTCACTCTTTGGAATGGGAAGGAATGCGACAGGAAGTAAAGCGTTGCCGTGTGCTCTGCGAGCAATGTTGGAAAGGTTACCCGGGGACATGTACACTGGATGGTATTCTTGATGTCCTGTTGCAACAGAGACCGTCGTCTTGTCACTTCCCATAACAACGGGCACAAACATTGCCCCGTGAGTTGACGGGTCAGCACCTATCAGATCCTGTACAGTAGATAGTAATAAACTTCCGAAGCTAATGTGTTTGCACACTGGCAGAGGAAACGCACTGCTTGTTTTGCTGCCCAATCTGCCGACATTAAATTCGACCAAACGCGACTACCATCCCCCCTGAACTGCTTATATGGTGCATAGTGGATCTTGTCTTTGAAGCCCGTCGTCTCCAACTGTTGATGAAGAAGGGTCCGTGAGTTGCGCGTACAGAGTTCAAAGGTGTCTGTCATCCACCGTGGCGGTGTGCCTTCAGGTAACGGACCACTATAGGACAATTTGAACGTTTTCCATGGTGCTTGGCCGTGTTGAATAGAATCAATGGTTGCGTAAAGGCCCTGTGCATTAGTCCATGGAATGTTCTCACCGTGCCCGAGAAGCGACGACAACCACAAATCTAATGCTTTATTAATCCCAGACTCAGAGGTTTGTTGTTCGACGAAATGAAAGTAAGCAAAATCGAAAGCAACTCGGCTAGGAAAAGGGTCCCAAGATGTGCTGTCTTGCAGTGGCGAAGAGGATGGTGGAGGAGTGTGAGCGGGCAAAAAAATTCCGTTCTTGTCGCACGGCATTGCTAGAGAAGTTTCAGTGATAGGGCGAGAAAGTGACAGCCAAGGTAATAGCGCTACTTTACCAGTCAAGAGATGATGTCGATGGTAAGAAAAAACCTCTACATCACTGTTGTCATCTGGTGTAGGAGTTAACGGTTGATGTGATGCGTTGTGATGTCTTGTCAGCCCACTGCTGCTGCTGCATTTTCGTGTACAATCTGGACACTCGTATAAAGAACGAAGACGGTTCATGAGTGGGAAGGTTGCTGATTTGTAATCATAGTGACTGGAAACTGACGGGAATTCGAAATCCGACTCAGTTGTACAGATTTTAATGTCTAAGTAGTTTTTTCTCTCGGTTTTTCACCGAAAGACGGATCCCCCCCAGCGAATGGTACATACCGAACTGCTCCTCCAGTTTCTGTCGAGTCCCGCGCTTCGTGATGGAGTTGAAGATCGCGTCGCGTAAAAGTGTCCGCACAGTGCGGTCGATGTCCGCGTTCGACGGCCCAGTCGCACCGAATTCGCCTGCAGCATCTTGTGCGGCATCAGATGGCGAAGTGGGTATTGCAACATCGAGGTAGTTCGTCGGTGGTCGCGAGTATGATGAATCTGACCCCTGTCTGCGGATAGCCTCATTGGGGGTGTTCCGTCGGTCGATAGTCGGGTGGGGGAGCACGGGCTCCGTTGCTGTTATGGGACGGCGAGGAGCTACGGGAGTAGTTGGGTTCATAGTATGTCTCGCGGTCACAAACCGAAGTGCGTGATTCTGGATGGCGGGCATCGTTCTTAAGCTGTGAAGGTCACGGCTTCTACATCTGCGTGAAAGTTGTTCACGAACCGTGTAAGGTCTTCCTGGCCTGGGTACTTTTGGCCCATCGCAACAGGCATATAGGCCTGAATCTTGAACAGCCAGGAACGACGGCGCAAGTGGACCATTATCGCGCCTCGACAGCACCCGCACGCGCTCCGCTGACGTCGCATTCACCATTACTTCTTTGCTTGCCCGGTGTCTGAAGTGGCATGCGCAGGGAAACAAAGAACGTCGTCGGCAATTGTTTGCATATGCCCGTGTAGCGCCATGGAGAGCACGTAGCCGACAGTGCAGAGAAAATCACCTCGGTCTCATTCGTCCCGGCGTACCTGTAAAGCTGTTACAACAACCTCGTCAGCTTGGTTCACGGATACGCCGGTGATCGCCAGCCAGCAGCCGCCATGTGACGTCGAAGGGGAGGAGGACGGTACACCACGGTCTTCAAGTCAGGAGTGCACGAGCTCGAGTGTGTCTTGGCGCGGCGTGACGAGCTCAGCGACCTGCTCCTTAGATAAATGTGCACCATATCCGGAATGGAGCAGAAGCACAGGTAAGTACAGGCGCGAGCGGAGGAGTGGTAAGGGCGACGCACATTTGATGCATTGAATTGCTGACCTCGTAGAGTGGGAAACCCACGATCCAATGCTATTGTTCAACCCTCGTCCTATAGCTTATTTTCCTGGAGTTTGTCGACATAATTATCCCATGACGTCAACGGGGAGGTCGAATTTGCCTTCATTCCGTGAGTTCGAGGTAAGCCACTGGACTCTTCGATCATAAGGATCATGTTCTTACCGGCCTCGCCCACGACAGTGCGTATCTGACCCCACGAGAAACCGTCCACCCTCTAGAACGAGTACAGCAAAAGGAATAAGATAATGCAGGTATTGGAGTCGTGGAGAATATCATCTAGCCAACCATGTCCCGCTTGCGGTGCTAGTGGAGGATAAGCGCTAAGCGCTAAGGCTTGGATGCCGTACATACCGCGATCAATATCAGGGACAGAGTCAGAATGGGCTTGTGCTTGCCGGCCGTCAGAACGGCAACCCGAAAAAAAAGGATAGAGTAGGCATTGAACACATCTAGTGGACAAGAGATGATATATGATACGTTACAAATGCGGCCGAGACAGGAGGCTCCTACAGATTGAAGGACACGGTTGGAGACTTGATGCATGAAGAGAATACGTGTACCAGGTATCAAGATCTGTACCGTACAAAAGCGAAAAGCGGATGTATTTAAACTCTCGCAGTTCCAAATTAGGATTTGGAGAACTAGTTTTTGAGTTTTTGGAACGGGCGTTTCGTTCAGTTGCCGTGCTTGGACATCACAAGCCGACACATGTCAATATATTTTCAAGTCACTGCACTTTGCTAGCACTGTGCCAATCGGTCTTCCATACAAGCTTCCATGCAGTTACAGTACCGTACAGGTTCCCAAAATCGGATCACACACTTTCACAATTTCAAGCACGGCCTTGAGCACGGCATCTTGACTCTTGAGCACGGCATCAAATGTATTTGGCAGAGGACGTGGACGGGAGATAGCCAAGGAAATAGCGGAAACATTACATTTGTAAGAGGGCCATGTACGTACTTGAAAAGGCACACGTGTGCACTCTCAGGTGCACTAGAGAAGAAATCGACTTGGTACTGGATTCAAGTTGCGCGTTTATGGCACCGTATTGTGAGAGATCGTATTTGAATATGATCGGCAAATTCTGATTCATACCGTAAGTAACCTATCAATGTACTGAGCCGTTACATTGGGGCATGTGGTCCTATACTACTGCCACTGACAATGCAACTAGCAATGCGGCGTGCCCTCTCCGTCATCTTTGCCTCTTCATGAGCCAGGAAGGCTATGTTGTACTCCGTGGAGATGAATTGTTTGAAGAGTCGTGCGGCCTCCTCTGTCATCCCAACCCGGCTTGACGCATAAAAACGAGTTTCAAGCATATTGGCAGCTTCGAGGTATGAGATATCGAGTCCCCGAAGATTCCCATCGTACTTGAGGAAGCCCAATTCCGGGTGTATGGCATCGAGTCTGGTGAGGGTCCCCTTAACGTCAAACTTGACCTTGACACCGGCACATTGGGGGCCTGGGTCAAAATAAATCGCGTATTGGCGAGTGAGGGGGCGATACACCCTGTGCGCCAAGGAGTTGTCTTGATTTTGGGTGGGGGGATTAACAGGTTGTGCAGCAACATGTGGGTGATCGAGGGTCTGAGCTACCTTCACTGCGGATGACAAGGGAGTCAAATAGAGATGAGACGGCAGTACACAAGTACATACCATCCAGGACGGGCAGAGGGTTCTGCGTGGGGGTTGGAGCGCATAGTGGGGAAGTATCTAACGTGTCGCTATCAGAACTGTCAAAAGGACCGTCGAACAAAAAAGAGGGAGGAGACATTGTGTCAGGAGGATAGAAGCGGGAATACAAAATACGAAGTGATATTAAATACTGAGTGATGAAAAGTTAGTTAAAGGCTTTCAAAGGGATTGAATACACGAGCAAACATACTTAAAGTTGAACGCCGCATAGTCATTTGCTACCGCTCCCGTCACCACCCCTTGAATTTCTTCTTCGTTCTATCCGTCATCCACCCGCACGCTCTTTGGTACCTTCTTTATTGGATGTCGGCACAGCGCCAGTCCGCACGCAACAAGGCTAGACAAGCAGTCGAGTCAGAGACCCTGTCTGTACCAGACTCTCGCAAGGCACCTGCAGCTGAGAGGCATCAGCCAGCTAAAGCAAAGCCGAAAAGCAAAGCCCGACGGGGGGCACCAAAGGTGAAATTGGTAGCCAAGTCAACTGATCTTACCGCAGGAAGCGACGCGGAAATGGAATCTGAGCCAGACAACCCGAGTCCTGCACGGAGCATACCACACAAGCGTGGTCTCCCAAAAGGCCGAGACACCGGCGAGGATCCAACTACTCAAATTGTTGAGCCAGTTGGGAAGAAACCGAAAGCTGGGGTGTGCACCACGCCAGAGAATACCCGTGTCAAAATAAAGAAACCTATCCTCCCACGGTCTCCACTGCCCCAGCGTACCAATCGCGTGGTACAGGCAGCCAAGCCAGACATGCCACGGCCAAAGCGCACGTCGGCGCAAGTCGCAGCTGCTGCGGCCGAGAAGGTTAACTTGCTGCAGAGGCTGGAAGAGCTGGAGAAGGAGAAAAAGCTCGCATTAGCTGAGCTGGGGCTTAATGAAGAAGCGCAGGACGCAGTGGAAGAACGAAATTTTGTCCGACACTTCAAAGACTTACCAGATGTCGACAAGGATTCTGAGAGCGAAAAATCCCCGGCCGGACCCAAGGACGACGCACTCGAGGCCTTCCCAGTGGACGAGGATGAGCCTTTGGCATCACAGGATGGGGAAGACGAGCCCCTCCGTCCAGAAGACCCATTCTTGGAGCTTGAGACCATGCCGGTGAGTTAGATGTCGCCTCATAGTTTGGTTCATGACTCAGACTCACGTATGACTGAAGGCGACGGAGAGCAGAGCTGCAGCAGGCGTGTGTGTGGCGAAGAAGAAAAAAAAGCCAGCCAAAGGAGAGACGAGGAAAGCCGTTGAAGCCGTGATGATGAACTTGAGACAAGAACAGGAAGAATCTCTCAAGAGAACAGGGGAGAATAATCACGAAGCGTGAGTTACGATCAGTGTTGTTGATCAATGTTTGATCAACAAAGGCAACCAATCACGTGAACCTCAGTGAACCGCGCAAACGCCTCAAAGAAACTGTCCAAGCTGTCCAAGCCACAAAACCGTCTGGTCTCTTGAAAAATTGGTCGTCAAGGGCCGTCTCTCGAGGTGGTCTGACTGGAGGGACCCCCACACCTCGAGATGATTCTGTACTTCCAGATAATGTTCTTGGCGGCCTTGCCGATGAGGATGCAGATTCGGAGCGACCATTGTCGACAATGTCAAAAGGTCGGGATGTGACACGAAAGAATGAGGTAAGTTCCCGAGTTCGTGTCTGGTCACACACTATGCTAATTAATTCAGATCGTCCGTATCGCAGACAGCGACTCTGAGGTCGAAACCACAAAAATATCACGCGTGAATGTGCAAGCTCCGTTCGAACCAATGTCCCATCTCAAAAGGAAAACGGTCAAGTCTGAACCGTCGTTCGACAACAGCTCCAGCAGATTCAATGATAGCTCCAACATGCCCTCATTTGTTATGTCTGACTGGACTACACGGTTCCTTCCGACGTTGTATCATGTTTTGTTCTGCTCAGAGAAGCCATTCCATGATTTCAGCAAAGGCTCTGATCTTTTGAAGACTGTTCAGATGGTCGTCGACGTCGTTCATCCTCACCATAGCTATGTTGTGACAACGGAGAGTAAGCTATACCTGAATGTAGCATCATTTTCACACTTTTGCTTTCATCACTCGCTAATCACATGTTATTATTGTAGGCATACGATCGGCTTGTCGAAAAGCGGTCTGATTTTGGTGCACGTGCTCTCAAGATTGTCGAAAGAGTTTTCAGACAACCTGAGTACTTGGACAACGCACGTGCGGTCTCGCAGTATGCTAAATGGGCCACGGAAGGTGATGGGCCTGCACTGTGGAAGGTTCCATCACCTCACGGGCAGGGAGCGTTGTCTACTGACGATGATTATGTGGTAAGAACTCTGAACTCCAGGAAATAAAATACCAAGCTTTGAGGCTCATCGTTTCCTTGTTAGAAACCCGAAGACATTTTCGAATCGCGATATATGATCGATATATTGCAACAGCTCATTAAGAAGCCAATTGAAAATTCCCGACTTGTTGAGTACGGTCATCCCAAGGGTGCAGTTGCCCTGGCTGCTGCAGGGGTATGTGACGATTATATGGTCATTTTTAGGAGTTAACCACCCCATAGATTGAACGGGCATTTTCTGCCTTTGAAAGTGGTCAGAAAGTTCGTGTTAGCCCGTTTTCACGGGACAGCCATGGGGGTATTGTCGCAGATTACATGAAGAATTTGAAAAAATTGAGTGAACGTCGTTGGAAGTCACTGCTGATCGCATATGGTATCATGGAAGCGGGGCAGGTTCGAGTTCAAGTTAGTCCCTCCAAAGCATCTTCATTGGAATCCATGCGTCATGCGCTCTACATCCCGAGTAGTCCTTGAGACTGCATACTCGGAGGCTCTTGATATTTTCACGGCAGTAATTCAAACTGGCGACTACATTCGTTCATTACCTCATCACCAATCTATACCTTAATCTTGACCTTAATTTACCACTTTATTAATACTTACTGAGGCTATATCTCTATCACCATCGCTCTCGTCGTACCTCCTTGGACTCTATAAATTACTAGACAACCTATTCCTAAAACGTGTGCTTATTTTCGCGAAACCCCCAAAACAGTGACTTCATCTTGTTTTATTACGTCCCACCTCAACATGACTCATCCAACAAGTCGGGCTTGCCCTTCGCCTTCGCCTTCTTCCTCTTCCCTCGCTCTTATCGTTCTCTGTCAACCGCGCCCAATGGTGCCAAATGGGAAGACCTGGATGTCGGTGATGCCGATGATGCTATAATGGTCAGTCGGGTTGTCGAGGCGCGCACTCTTTTCCTATCGTCCTCATCACTTGACGAAGTGCCTGCATTGATGATTGAACAGCAAACTACTCCCCCCAACCCGAACTACATGGACGGCCAAAATGACGTCGCGTGGTTGGTACGGGCCCACATGTGCTTCCGCTTCCCCGGGACTCCACCTTGCTGTTGTGAGCGTCATCGACCGCTTCCTCTCTGCGCATGTCGTATCTCCCGCTAACCTGCAGTCTATTGATATTAGGTGCATGTTTCTTGGATCTAGTACTGTCTGCAGTCAACTTCCTCTATTGGGTTGGCTTGTCGTATTCAGCAGAGACGCTTCAGGCGGGCATGCGCTTCCGCTTCCTCTCTACCTTGCCGTGAACATTCTCGACCGCTTTCTCTCCGCGCAAGTCGCGTCTCTTGCTAGGTCAGTTAGTCGGCATTAGGTGCGTGTTTCTCGGATCGTGGCGTCACCTGTAGTCAACTTCCTCTCTGAGATCCTTCATGCAAACATGTGCCAAACGGGAAGACGTCGGTGTCCATGAAGTTGATAATCATATGATGGCCAGTCGAGGTTGTCGAGGTGCTCCCTCTGTTCTCCTATGATCTTAGACACCTGCATTGAACAGCAAACTATTCTCCCCAACCTGAGCTATGTGGACAGCCGAAAGGACCTCATAGAAGATGTGTGGTATCCTTACCGACTGATTGGTACAGACCCACATGCGCTTCTGCTTTCCTGAGACTCTACCTTGCTGTGAGCATCATTAACCGCTTTCTCTCTGCGCATGTTGTCTCTCCTACTAGTTCACAGTCTACTGGTATTATGTGCGTGTTTCTTGGGTCGGGTGCCATTTTCAGTCGACTTTCTCTAAAGTGCCTCATCGTATTCAGAGACCAGACTATTCAGGTGGACATACGCTCCCGCATCCTCCCTCAGACACCCTACCTTTCCGTAAACAACATCAACCGGTTTCTCTCTGCGCGTGTTGTGTCTCTTGCTGGGTTGCAGAATTGGGTGCGTGTTTCTCGGATCATGGCTCCACCTGTAGGCAACTTCCTCTGAGATCCTTAAAACTGACATGAGCCTCTGCCTCCTCCCTTCGTCGACCACTTTCTCTCTGCACGTGTCTTGTTTCTTGCTAAGCTACAGTTGGTCGGCATTAGGTGCGTGCTCTTGGACCGTTGCGCTATCTGCAACCAACTTCCTCTACTTCTCCCTACTCATCATATACAGAGGCCGCCATCTTTCAGCTGAGAACTACGTCCTCAAAACACTAGAGTGGAACATGAGTTACCCAAACTCTATCCATTTTTTTGCCGAGTCAGCGAAGCGGACGAGTACGATGTCCAGGCGCGCACCGTTGTAAAGTACTTCTTAGAGATCGAGTGCGTAGAGTTGACATTGATTGCCGCACTACCTTCTCTATTTTCTGCAGCCTTAGTGTGGTTGGTTCGCTTCGTGCTGGGGGAAGAGGACTAGGTATGTCAGCCGGTGACAGATCTTCCATGTGCGACTGGCTCCCTCTAGACACCGAACTTGGCACACTAATCGTCGTACGCCGAAAGTTCACTGATCCCAGCGGCCGATACTTAACTACATCTTGAAGCTAGCCTGACACGCTTCATTCTTTGTCTTTCCGACCAATACAGCATCTCATAACCAGTACGCATGTCTCACACTGCCCGGATGTTGATGCGCTGAAGTTACAGAATTCTCCGGCTCCGTACCTTTCCAAGGCCGTCATCTCTGTCGCAAGTGTCGCATCTTCTCCCCGAAGCTCTTTGCTCGGATGCGTGGTACATCATCTCTTTGAAGTCCACGACCATCTTAATATGTCACTCACTCCCTGCGTCAACGCAGAACTGGTCATCACTCTTCAACCTGCTGTCCAAATACACATTGCGTTGTCTCGTAATGAAACGTTGGATCCTAGCTAATGTCTACTCTCCGGCCCTGCTGGTCTTGACAATCGGCGTGAGGTAACTGACTAACCGAACGCAAGAGATGGCATAGATTACTTCTGGTACTAGAGAAAACTCCAAGAAAACATGATAGTTCTGATATTTGCGCCAAATGACGCCCTTCGCTAGAACGACGAGGAGAGGGTGTCTGAAAAAGCATAAATATTGCTCTTAGGAGGCTTGTCGATACGTGCGTAACTTTGAAAAAAAAAAGTGTACTTATTAACATATGCGACCCACAGATGCAGAGTGATCATTGGATTTCGCCATATTATGTTCAAACCGTTCGTTCCTCCCGACGACAACAAAGAAACGTGCGTAGTCGTCGCCATTGATCTAGCCGCCACCAGCGACTTCTCTGGTGGTAAGCTGTCGGAAGGATGCAAACATGTACGGATTTCGTGCCGATGATGTACCAGCGAACAATTCCACTATAAGACCAACTACTCAATATTTCCCCACTCAAACCCCTCCTCCTTCCTGCGAGCGCGTTCGCATATGCTGCATACGCAGGCAGACTCTTCACGCTAACGATAGGATAAGGGTCAACATCGAATATCGAAAGACAAAACCCAACGCAAGACTCACCACTTCTTGATCTTGCAGAGGGGGTGGCGGGGGCGGCGGGGGCGGCGAAGGTGTCGCACAAACGACAATAGGTTCGGGGTCTACGCGAGTCAATCATCGTTCGGCCGGGCGACATCTCTGGGGAAGGGTACTCACTGACGCTCGGTAGAAGCTTGGTAAGCTTCTGTGGGGCGGTTGGGAGTTCTTCGTTCCTCTTCCGTTTAAGGGGTTGCATGGTGTAGTGAGCGACGAGAAAAGCGAGCAGCCACGTGCAGCGCTGGTGTCGGGCGTTCGCTTACACGTACACGTAACGCTCTTCCTTGTCTTTTCTTGCGTTGTGCACTTACGGCCACGTGATTCTTGAAGGACTGACAACCAGCTAGCGCGGGCTGGGCCAAAAACTCGTCCTCATTCGGTGCAGGCGAGCCAACACGCTTACCTACTCCCTCATCCCCATCGGCCCTCGCACGTCCATCGTCTTCTGGACCGCCTCCCCACTCGTCCCCACCTCTTCTCATGGTAGTCCCCGTCGTCCCAGAAATCCGCCTTTGCACGCGCCGGGACTCACCTCAGGGTGTTTTGGATGCGTGACGGTGCGGTGCTCATAGTCCTTTTTTTTCTTTTTTTTCTTTTTCCTTCTAACGGGGACCACACCCGCCGTCGTTGCACGCGGACCGCCCCCACTGCCTACGCAAGATGCAGCCGACAGTGACCAGGGCTTCAGCCAGCATATATATATGCTACTTAGGTGCGTTAGTTTTGTTTTTTTGTTTGTTTTTCCTATTAACGGACCTCTTCGAGGACTCGCTACATCCGCTGTAGCACACGGACCACCCCACGTGCCCGTCCGCAGGCACGCAAGCCACCCCGCCTCTGTGCCTTAGCTCCCCGCAACCGCTGCCGCCACCCCTTGCAACTCCATTCGCAAGCATCCAAACCACCATGACCATGACCGTGATAGCATTCGTGGCCAAGAGGACGCGGCTGACGAGGAGCTGGGCTTTGGCCCAGCGCATCAAGGTATATTTCTTAAACAAATTTAATTTAATTTGTTTTTCTTTTCTCACTGCTGCAGAGTCCGTCTTTTCCTTGCCACGTCCTCACCCTGCTTCTCCAGTACGTGCAAGAAGCGCGCCCCGTGCCTCACCCCTCAAGCCTCCGTTCGCCACACGCAAGCCCACCACCCTGTCACGGCGTGCAAGATCTGCGTCGTGGCGACGCCACGGCACACAAGACCTTCCGCAACGCCAACCCGCCGCGCGCGCACCCCTCCATGACGCCATCAGCGGCGGGCGAGCTCCATCATGACATCGCGACGCCATGCCACGGGACACAAGACCTTCCACGACGCCAACCCACCACGCACGAGCCTCGCCGCGACGCCACCCCAGTATGGCGGGCGAGCCCCGCCACAACGCCATGACGCGAAAGCCCCGCTGCGATGCCATGCCGTGGTACGCAACCTGCCGCGCGCAGCCCCGCCGCGACGCCACCAATCTGATGCCGCGACCCCGGCGATTGCGTCTACCCAATCGCCGCTCCCGCCACCGCCACTGCTTACATATCCTGTAGTAGTACCGACTTTATGTATTTATTTAATTGCAATTATATATTATTATTATTCTTAAATGTTGCAAATTTGGTTATGTGATAATGTGATATGACTAATCATATGACTAAATGGAATGACTAATCATGACTAATCATGTGACCAATATTTAATTGCCATTTTATTGGACTTGTTGAACTTGCAGGACTTTCTGAACTGTCCTGCTTGCTGGTCACAACTCAGTGAGGAACTTTTTGAAGAATTAGACATGGCTTGTGGACATGCCAACTTGCCAACTTTATGGGTTGTACCACCTGGCGCCACCAGGCGCCAGGTGGTACAACAGGGGTCAAGCAACTCGTACAAATACTGATGCAGCTTATCCCGGAATTCAGCGACAGGATATCAGCCTGGCTCAAGCCGAGCTTCACGACGAGGGTATCGCAGGGTTCAGCTTGCCTGGTGGTGAGCAAGACGGTCAGCACATGTACATCGGGAGGCGCCATGGAGAGACACGATATTCCAACACTTACGGAACGGTATACGTTTCTGCCAGTGTGAATTAAATAGCCTTATCAGACGACTGGAATGGAGACGAAGACGGTGACATACGGGTAAGGCTCCAACCATTTAGTTTATGTTTACTCAAAACCAGTAAGTAGACAGTAAACCATTGTAAATAGTTTATAAACAGTAAATACTATTTATAAAACAATTTACATTGATACTCCAAAAACATTCTTGAAAATGGGCCCACTCAGTAGCAAATATATGGAATATACAAAAATAAAATTGGTGAAAATATTCAACAACTAACCCTACTTGGTGATTGTCAATTGCAGGTCTGAGTTGTGTTATTCCATTGCTTGAGCCAACATTTTTAGGGGCCTAAGAAATAAAAATAAAATAGGAAGACTTCTGAAAGTATTTTTATTTTTCAAGGTAAATTATTTAAAACACTAGGGGGTCTGTATTTCTAAGTGATATAATCAGCCATTCCTGAGTTATTGACTGGCTCAAGAATTAGCTTGTGACCACTGACCAGGCCACTGGCAGTCAAATAACTTAGGAACAGCTGAACAGATCACTTAGAGTCAGCAGAGGACCTGTAGGAATCCCAGTCGGTACCAGCCGGATGACTCCGACCTCGGAGATCCCCGATGTGAACTCACGTGCGAGTAGATTACGAATGCGTTGTAAATATTGTACAAACAACGACTCATAGGGGTAGCGCGTCTTATCTAGGACGCTCATCCCTGGCTCGCCGCCACTCCGTGTGACCTCCATATTAAATATATTCTATCAGGTTATGGGCCCTGCCCTATAGCTTGACAACTATACAACCAAGATCTGAGACATTTCGCAAAAATATTACCAAGTCCCTGATGCCGGCAAAGCGCAAGCGTTCCCCGTCTACGTCTTCCTCCTCGTCCTCATCTTCATCGTCCTCATCGGACGATGACACCCTCAGCATACTGAAACCCGCTGATTCGCAGGTCACTAGGGTTATTGAACCCCTAAATGACCAAAACTGGTCAGATTGGTGCGAACAGATGGGCAAGGTATTCCGGTATTGTCATGTTACAAAATATGTAAACGGTACCATCAAACGCCCCGATAAGGACAAGGCAAAGAAGAAAATATGGGACGCTAACGATGATTATGCTCAGGTCCTTATCATGAGCAACCTTTCGCCGCAGCAGGTGAAGAACGTTCACCGATGTAAGACGGCACACAAAATCTGGCTGAGCCTCGCTGCTGTACACGAAGCCAAGGTGTAACGCCACCACAGGGGCGTTGGTACGACGTGTACTCTCGAGCGTCACAGCGGGTCACGGAAGGGCGTAGGTCGGTCAGGACCTGAGAGCGATGATGTACAAGTGTCACTTGGTCTCCCGGGACACAAGGACAATAGCGGAGTCAGGGTAGGCTCAAGCGTAAAGGCGAGCGAAGGTTCTAACTCAAGCGCAAAGGCGAGTTCAATAGAAGTCGTGAGACAACTGATGTGGTATTGCACAAGAAGTCAAGTCTACCGTACAAGCTAGGTATACGAGACCTTATATAGTAGTACAGGGTGTTTGGCCAGGCCAAACACAAGGCGTGATAATGAGCCTTCTGGTCGAGAACGGAACAAAGGGGAATTCAGATATAGCGAGACAAAGATGCGCGGAGTCATGCGCTTCTGGAAGTAGCTCGGAAATGTGGGGTGGTTTTCGATGGCGCAAACTACCCCTCGAATCGAGTCGTGCAGTAAGTGGAATCAGGGAAAACGAAGCGGCGCGTGAGAAATGAGAAGTCCGCGGAAATCGCATATCGTACAGGGAACAAAGAAGCGAGCAGAGAAAGTGGTCAGACCGTAACATTACCCCCCTGTTAGACTCGAGGTCGCCACGACCTCGACTAGTCACTGGTGTAGTACCAGTCGTCATCGGGGCGTGCGTTGTCGGGTTCGGGCGATGGGGATCGCTTGGCTGGGCATGTGTGGCGCGAAAGGAATCGGAGGCGTCCCCTCTCCCCGCAGTCTCGACACTGCTCGTACATGGGGCACTCGATCTCTTGATGCCTTGCGTCATGGCGGAGGCACTTGCCGCACCAACGAGGGCGGACAGGCGGCTCCTCATACGCGGGTGTCGTGGGGGCGAGACGGCGGATGAGGCATACGTCCATGTGATGAGTGCGACTACCGCACCATTGACAGGGATTAGTGAGTGTGGGGGATCGTCCTAGTCGGGGACAGTCTGCGATGAGATGTCCCTTCTCCTTGCATTCGTAGCACTTGCGACGATACCTGTCCCTCTCCCCGTGGACACGTGGCATCTCGCAGGGTCCCCCCTTCGCGCGGCACGAAGGGCATCGCGTATGCGTCAAATCGGGGACGTGTGGGCTTGGTCGTGAGCTCCACGTATTTCTCCGAGATGAGGGGGATAGCTCGTGCGTACTGAAGGCGCTTCCGCACTCCTCCGAGACGCATCTCGAGGTGGAAGCGGTCGGCGATGAGCTTGTCTTCGAGACGACGAACGTCCGCAGCTCGCGCCGTGATGGCGTCCTTCTCTTCGAGACAGTCTCGAAGGCGTGCGACCTCAGCACGTAGACGAGGTTGACGGAGTTCAACGAGAACTTCATCGATGACGATGCGGCGGGGGTCATGGGGGTGGAACATGTTGATCATGTTGTCGGTGATGTGTTTGGGCATCTCTCCGGTATATCCAGGGTTGAGATAGACCGAGCACCCATAACAGGGCTCTCCCTTGGCCATGGTGCCGATCACCTCCTGGTAGTCCTTGCGATAGTAGATGTACTTCGCGACTTCCTTCTCGTGACCGGCCCCGATCAGGAGCGGGAAGTAGGTGGGTGAGTCGGGGTTGTTTGGGAAGAAGGGGATACCGGGGTCGGTGGAATCGTGGTCGTCGTCTTCGAGAGGGGCGACGCGGTCATAGTCAATAGGGTCATCAAGAAGTGCGAGTTGGGGATTAGGTGGGAGGAGTGACGTGTCGGAGGGTGGGTTTAGTATTTCGTCGCGAGTGGGGAATGATGTGCGGGGGTCTAGTTGTAGGATGTCTCCCATAGCTATGAGCTCGAGAGGTGGGGGAGAGTCTAGCGCGGCGAGTTGTTCAGTAGCCAGGGCCAACACTGGCATTGGTGGAGAGTCGGGGATGAGGGAGTACGGGGTGACTCCGTCTTGGTCCTCGGGGACACCATTGTCCTGCGAGGGGACGGTCAGATTTTCAAGGATGCGAGCGACTGGAGGACGAGTAGGGATGGTAGAGACAAGAGGAGTGGTCGACATGTTAGAGGGAGTATGAGCGAGGAGGGGTGAGGAGTGTTTGGGTCGACGAGTTACGCTTTTATATCTTTCGTCCAGCCCCGTCGGCGGTAGGGTTGCGGAGGTAGAAGTCGGCGATTAGGTCAGATGCGTGATGGACGTTGTCTAGTGGTTCCCACGTGCTGTCACTCATGGGAAAGCCCTTCCACTGGATGAGGAATTGAAGTTTGCGCCCTCGGCCATGAAGTCTGGATCCAAGGATTTGTTCTACTTCGAATTCTTCTTCCCCATCAATGAGGTCAGGTGGTGGGCGCGGGAAGTTTGTCCCATGTAGTTCCGTCTCCTTATACGGGGTTAGGAGGTTCGCGTGGAACACGGGGTGGATCTTCCATGTGGTGGGAAGTTCGAGTTCGTAAGACACCGCTGATAGAACCTTTTTGATACGGAATGGTCCGTGTCGCTTGGGGGCTAACTTGGCGGTGGGGTAGAAGGTTCGGAGGTTTGTCCCTTCGAGCCAAACTTGTGCACCTTCTTGATAGGGGATGAACCGAGTTTTTCCCCGTTTTGTCATCAGGTCTTGTGCATGCTTGATACAGTCTTGCGCGTGCTGCCGTCTGATGATCATTTCTTCAAGGCGCTGATCTACGGATGGGGTTGAGGTGGGCTTTGGCGTCCACATGGTGCGTGGTTCCCATCCCATGATGAGTGAGAATGGAGAGTGTTTTGTAGTCGCGTTGGGCCATGTGTTATGTGCGAACTGCGCCACCGGCAGTGCTTCTGCCCAGTTATCTTGTTGTACGTTGCTCCAATGACGAAGGTATTGTTCTAGCCATTGATTCGTACGTTCGGACTGTCCGTCCGTCTGGGGGTGATAAGCAGACGAGATATTTTGTCGGATCCCCAAAACCTGGCAGAGCTGTTTCATGAATGCGGAGGTGAATCGGGGATCACGGTCGGTGATGAGTTTCCGTGGGATGCCGTAGTGTGGGTATACGTGTTGGAGGTAGAGGCGTGCGACTCCTTCCGCGGTGATTGACTCGTTACAGGGGATAAAGATGGCTGCTTTCGAGCAGTCGTGGTCTGTAATTGTGAGGATGGAGTCGTATCCTTGCGAGGGGGGAAGTTTCGTGATGAAGTCCATTGCTACGACTTCGAAGGGTTCTGCGTCCGGGTCGGTGGAAATGGGGAATAGGTGGGGTTTTTGTCGGTGGGTGTTTATTTTGTTGGCTTGGCACGTAGCGCAGCCTTTGACGTAGTCTTCCACGTCTTTGCGCATGTTGGGCCACCAGTAGTCGCGTCGTAGGAGTTCGTATGTGTTTGTGATTCCCGGGTGTCCCATGGCGGGGGTATCGTGAAAGAAAGTGATTACCCCCCGCTTAAGGTCGTTGTCGCCCACGACAACCAACGCGTCATTCTTCCACCACAGCCCGTTGAGTTTCTTCAGGCTGTGCGGTTCGACCCAACGCAGGACGTCCTTCTCATCAAGGTTCTGTGCGACTTGGGTCCAGATGTCCATGTCGTGCATTGACATCCCGGTGGTTTCCGTGGTTCGTATGAAGCGGTCGGCAGGGAGGACAATAACATCGTTGTTGTCTTCTTCGTCGACTGCATAGTCTGCTCGTCGTGACAGGGCGTCTGCACGGCTGTTCTTTACTCCCGATACGTGTTTCAACACAAAGTTGTACTCGGAGAGTTCAAGGAATTCACGTGCTACTCGTCTGCTGATTTTTCGCGGTTCTTTCCAGTACTGGAGGTTGGCGTGATCGGTGTGGATAATAATTTTGTGGGGGGAACCGACTAGGTAGGTGCGCCACGCGCGCAGCGCTTTTACCACTGCTAGCAATTCTCGGTCGTAGATGTCATAGTTTCGCTCTGCTTGATTGAGGGACTCAGAGTGAAATGCGACCGGGTGCATTCTGTTATCCGGTCCGAGTTGGTTCAGCACTGCTCCCAGAGCTACGTTAGAGGCGTCAACCTCGAGTTCGAAGGGTTTTGCGAGGTCGGGGAAGAGGAGAGTGGGTTCTCGCCCGATGCAGTGTTTGATGGCGTCGAACGCGGCCTGCTCGTCAAGCCCCCAGTTCCAGGGGGTGTCTTTTCTGGTGAGATTGTGGAGCGGCCGGGCAATGGTTGAAAAACCTCGTATGAAGCGGCGGTAGAAGTTGCAAAACCCGAGGAATGCTCGTACTTCTCGGAGGTTCTTCGGTGCTTGCCATTCCAGTACTCCCCTGACTTTTACGGGGTCCATGCGTACGTTCCCATGGCCGATGATTAACCCGAGGTATTCGACTTCGTATACTTCGAATACACATTTCTCCGGTTTTACATATAGGTCGTGTTCTTCGCATAAGCGGAGAACTTCATGTAAGACGGCTCGGTGGTGGGTAAGGTCGTTGGCCGTAGCGATCAAGATGTCGTCCATGTATACGATCACTTCTTCAGTGAGTATGAGTGGGCGGAATACCCAGTCCACCAACGCCTGGAACGTGGCTGGCGAGTTGGTAAGCCCGAAGTACATGACGCGGGGTTCAAACGACCCCTGGTTTGTTTTAAAGGCCGCCTTCCATTCGTCTCCTTCTTTTATTCGGACATTGTTGTACCCCCATCGGATATCTAGCTTGGAGTAGAGACGTGCGGGTCTTATTCGGTCGATAAGTTCTGGGATGAGGGGCAAGGGATAATTGTTTCTGACGGTGATTTCGTTTAGCCGCCGATAATCTTGGACCGGCCGTAGTTTCCCATCCTTCTTTTTGATGAAGAAGAAGGGGGACGTGTAGGGGGATTTCGATGGTCGAATGTAGCCCTTTGCCAGTTGTTCATTAAGAAACGCTGTAAGTGCCGCTCCTTCGTTCTGGGCGAGGGGATAGACTTTGCAATCTAGTGTGGCGGGGGCGTTAGGAAGGAGGTCGATGGCGTGGTCCCAGGCACGTGAGGGTGGGAAGCGATGAGATGCTTCTTCGTCAAACACCTTTCGATGTCTGTGATACTCCGTTGGGACCATCTCCTCGAAAGTGCGATCCTCCTTTGTCGCTGCCTCTCGCTGCGCCAACTCGGATGCCGTCGTCGTTTTTCTTAGGAACGCGATATGGGGTTCGTGCTCCTCGTCCATGAGTTGTTCCCACGCCTCCTCGTCGAGTTGGTACGTCTCCAATGCGCGAATGGAAGCTTCCATCGGCATGGCTTCGTCCGACAATTGTAGGCTGGAAATGACCACTGGCTGAAATTCCTCGTTCAGCGTCGCTTCTCCCCATCTTATCATCGGCTCGAAGGCCGTGAACCAGGGGTACCCAAGGATCACTTCGTCTTTTCCAAGATTTGTAATGAGGAAGCGAAGTGTCCTGGTCTCTTCTCCTGTTCGTACTGTGAGGTCGGTATACTGGGTAATTGCACCGTCCTGGTTGTGCGTCCCATCTACGTTCCAGATATGGATGGGCGTCGAGATATCACGTGTGGAAATTTGTAGTCGTTTGAGTAGGTTTGAACAGATAAAGTTGTCGGTTGCTCCTGAATCGATGAGCACTTGTCTTTCGGCCGTTGCGTGTGCAGATTTAAACAGAACTGGGATTCGCATAGAACGATATCTGCTATGGTACACGTTTAAGTTTAAAGCTCTAGCCCAGGCCGCCGGGTTCAAGCGTTTTGAAAATCCTCCCGCCCGAATAGCTTTTCAACCATCAGGTCGCGCACTTCCTGCGTTTGGGCCGTCATCACCGCGATCTGAGCGTTAGCCTGCTCATCATTCGACAGTACGCGGTTCGCGTGTACGGCGATAGTAGTGACGGCGGGAGTTGGTAGTGATGAGGTGTTGGGGATGGAAGGTGTGTAGGGGGTTGTGGTGGTCTCAGCAATGCGCGTGCCCTTTTGTGGACAATTACGCGAGATATGCCCGTGAGCACGGCAGCGAAAACAGCGTCCTTCTTTCTGAAGCTGGGCCTTGTCAGAATCGGTGAGAGCCACATTGGCTCGGGCACGCCCAACATCCATGGCGTTCGGATCGCGATTCTTGCTGAGGGCTTGGACCCATTGGTCCCGGTTGTGTACCCCCTTTTTCTGGCACGGAGTTCTGCTCTTTCCGAGCCGGTCCTTAAGAATCAAGTATTCAGCCTGTTGTAATCGAGCGGCGGCTTTCCACTCGTCCCAGGTGACGGGGTGTTGGAAGCGGATGGCATTAATTACTAACTGGTTGGGAAGTCCGTCCTGGAACATTTCCAGGGTTGTGGCTTCGTCGGGGTTGTAGCCGGCCTTTGTGACTAGGGTTTGAAATTGTGCAATGTATGAGTCGATATCCTCTCCCTTCATGCTATGGGACTGGAGGGTTTTCCGGGCTCTGGTTTGTTCTCCCGTATCAGTGTATGCTTGTGTGAAGCGGGTGTGGATGGTGTCCCATAGATTCATCTCATTGTGATTGACGCCCGCAGTTATTTGTCCGTCGAGCCATTTTGTCTGCTCGTCTACCCAGTCATCGACAAGTGGTCCTCTTAGGTAGGAGAGGAGGGTCATCGCCCGTCGGTATGGGACTGATAGTTGTTCGACGTCTGGGTTCATCCCTTTGTAAATGGTGAACGCGCGGAGGAATGAGCGGCTTTGCTCTCTGTTTCCATCAAACACAGGGGGTGGGTTTCCTCCGAGGCGTCCATGGCCTCCTGGTGCGGGGGGTCCTGCGGGTCCTGCTGGTGGGGCTATGCCACCACCGCCACCGCCACCGCCACCGCCACCGCCACCGCCACCGCCACCGCTACTGCCACCACTAGGTGGGATTGGGGCTCCTCCTCCACTGGCCGGGACTCCACCACCACCGCTAGGTGGGATTGGGGCTCCTCCGCTGCCACTTGGCGCGGGGTTTCCTCCTCCTCCCCCACTCGTGAGGGTAGTGTTGGCCGAGGATTGTATCGGCTGGGCCATTGCGTATGATGGAAATGCTGATGAGGGGAGATTACTTGTGGGGACAGGGACACTAGGCGATGAGTCGTTGGGCGGGTCAATGTCGATTCCAGAGGGGTTGTGTGACTTTATAGGTCCGACGTTTAACGTGAGGGGCACTGCACTAATCGTATACCACTGTCCTTCGGCTGGGGAGTAGTCAATGAACGCCCACAGGTGTTTGTCTTCGAGGTAGTGGATTTGTCGGTGTGATTTAGTTGATTGGTCGAAGATGAAATATCCTTCGACTCCTTTGTGTTCTCCCCAAACCGCAGCTCCTTTGATTCTGTCAGAGAGTTCGTCGGAGCTAAGACGGTGGATATATTCGGGTTTGAACTGGGTTCGGCTTCGACTGGTAGTCGCCACGATGAGAGACTTGACTTAATGTAACGCCACCACAGGGGCGTTGGTACGACGTGTACTCTCGAGCGTCACAGCGGGTCACGGAAGGGCGTAGGTCGGTCAGGACCTGAGAGCGATGATGTACAAGTGTCACTTGGTCTCCCGGGACACAAGGACAATAGCGGAGTCAGGGTAGGCTCAAGCGTAAAGGCGAGCGGAAGGTTCTAACTCAAGCGCAAAGGCGAGTTCAATAGAAGTCGTGAGACAACTGATGTGGTATTGCACAAGAAGTCAAGTCTACCATACAAGCTAGGTATACGAGACCTTATATAGTAGTACAGGGTGTTTGGCCAGGCCAAACACAAGGCGTGATAATGAGCCTTCTGGTCGGGAACGGAACAAAGGGGAATTCAGATATAGCGAGACAAAGATGCGCGGAGTCATGCGCTTCTGGAAGTAGCTCGGAAATGTGGGGTGGTTTTCGATGGCGCAAACTACCCCTCGAATCGAGTCGTGCATAAGTGGAATCAGGGAAAACGAAGCGGCGCGTGAGAAATGAGAAGTCCGCGGAAATCGCATATCGTACAGGGAACGAAGAAGCGAGCAGAGAAAGTGGTCAGACCGTAACACAAGGGCACTCATACAGTATATGCGATCCTCAAGAACCTCTTCATGTACGCTAATAGCGACTGCACCGACATACCCAAACGCCTCGATGAGATGAAAGGCGAGTGGGAACACTTCTGTCAGCGAACGCGCGGAAGGAAACATCCATATAACGATGAGTTCTTCAAAACTCTACTCGCTTTCGCCTTACCATCTTCGTGGGACGCTTTCTCGGAGCCGTATTACGGCGGACTCTTTGAGGACGTCACTGACGACCCGAAGAGATCCATTACGTCCCAGACATTTATTGGTATGGTCAAAGAGGAATGCGTTCGACGCGAGATGCGTTCGCAGAAGTCAGAGAACACAAATCAGACCACCAGCAACAAGTGTCCGCTTGCCAAGCGCATTGGCGATACGCGCTCAGGGGACTCCAAGCGTGGATCCTCCAAGCGTGGCAAAAAGAAGAAACACTGCAACCATTGCGGCAAAGACGGACATAAAACTGCTGACTGTTACTTCCTCGGGAAGAGTAAGTGCATCCATTGCGGGAGCTATACTCATACCCCGGAGAACTGTTGGCAACATCAAAAGGAGATAAAAGACGGTAAGGTCGACGGCAATGCCAAGGCATCTACCTCGAAGATCGAGGAGGTCCATGTCACTGCCGACGTACCGTCAACTGCGGTCTCTATTAGAGCCGCCGTTCCCGTCAAACATATCGCGTGCAACGTCGACGATCCAAAAGACGACGACGAAGACAGTGGTTGGGTGGATATTGATGAGTATCACAAGTATAAAGGTGTTGACTATAGCTATGCGACCGGAAATGATGATTCTACTTCTCATTATGACTGGTTGGCCGATAGCGCGACCACCTCCCACGTCGCAAATGACCGATTATCGTTCGTTACATACGAGCGATGTATCGACACCTCAGTCGCCGGCGTTGGTAATTCCATCGTCCCCATAAATGGGAAAGGCGCTGTTGAGTTGGAATCAGACTGTGACGGCCGCAAATACATTTTGCGACTAGAACATGTACTTCATATTCCAAACAACAAAAATAATTTATTTTCTCTCGGAAGATGGGACAATGCCGGCGGAACTTATATGTGTAAACACGGCAACTTGATATTATCTTCCGAAGAAGGAGAAAAAGTGGCTACAGGCTGCATAGCCGGAAACAACTTGTACAAGTTACAAGTTAAAGTACGGACAGATAGGGATCGTGAACGCACGAACGAATCATTCGCGGCCACAGATCCGCTTCCAAGCTGGGCTACCTGGCATAAACGTTTCGGACACGTGAGCTATAGCGGTCTGCGCAAATTGCTGGAAAAGGACTTAGTCAGTGGATTCCGCGTTGATATATCAACGCCGACCCCCGACTGCGTCGCGTGTACCGAGGCCAAACAAGCGGAAGAACCCTATAAAGGAAAATCAGCACGTCACACTTCCCCAGGTGAATTAACTCACATGGATCTCTGGGGAAAGTACGATGTAGCGTCCATAAATGGACATCAATACTTTGCGCTTTTCGTCGACGACGCCACCCGATATATAACAGTAACCTTCCTAAAAGGGAAGGATCAGGCAGCGAAGGCGGTGAAAGACTATTTGACGTACCTGAGAGCGAACGATCGTCCTCCCCGTGCGACTCGCACAGATAGGGGGAAGGAATACCTCAATGAGGCATTACTGACGTGGTGTCGTGAGCGCGGGATCACAAACCAAGTAACCGCGCCATACTCACCTGCTCAGAACGGCATTGCCGAACGCGCGAATCGCACATTGGTCGAACTTGCTCGCGCGATGTTGAAAGGGGGAGAACTCCCCGAGTTCCTATGGGAACATGCCGTCGAACATGCGGCATATTTAAGAAATCGTTCCTATACGAAAGCTGTTGATGTCACGCCATATCAATCATGGTTTCAACAGAAACCAGACATCACGCACCTTCGGGAATTCGGAGCACCCGTCTGGGTACTTCTGCAAGGCATGGCCGAGCAGAGGAAAATGCTCCCCAAATCTAAGAGAAGAGCATATGTCGGTTATGAAGATGGAGCTAAAGCCGTCAAATATTACAGCGCAGACACGCGGAAGGTACTTACCTCCCGCAATTATAAATTCCTCTGTCCTCCTGAATATCCCGAAACGCCCGAAATGGTCGTTATCGCGCCTGGTGCACAGCGCGAAGGGGAGTTCGGTAGAGGCGCTCTGTCCACCGGTGGAGCTGGACCCGTGTTAGGCGGCGTACCGAATATGGACGTGCAGCCAGGCGACGTACCAAATATGGACGTACAGCCATGGGAAGACCTAGATGGTAATAGCCCAATACACGCAGGTCAGAAGAGGAAGAATAGCCTAGACTCACCAGAACTACCAGAACCACCCCGCAAAACGCGAGGCATACGCGCGGATTATAAACACCTAAATGACCCGTTTTCCAATTCGGAAGACGAAGTCATGGCTGCGCAAGCCCGTGTTGACGGAGGAGATCAACCGAAAAGCCTAAACGAGGCCAAGGCATCTCCTGAATGGTCAGAGTGGGAACACGCGGTAAAAGCCGAGCTCAGCCAATTGCAGAGCACGGGAACATGGATGCTTACCGACGCTCCTGCTGGCGCTATCCCGATCGCCAATAAATGGGTCTTCGCTAAAAAATATGACAAGTCAGGAAACCTCCTGAAATACAAGGCGCGGTTAGTAGCCAAGGGCTGCGTGCAACGACCGGGATATGATTATGACCAAACGTTCTCACCAGTAGTTAGGCTCGAGACTATCCGAGCCATACTGGCCCTCGCGACGATACACGATCTCCGCATCCAGCAAATGGATGTTAAGGGAGCATACCTAAATGGTATCCTAAAAGAGACCGTATACATGCGTCAGCCGGAGGGATATGAGGATGGAACAGGTCGAGCTTGCCTACTCATAAAGACGCTCTATGGACTAAAGCAGTCCGGACGTGAGTGGAACCGCGAGCTAGATAGCAAACTGCGGAAGCATAGCTTCACGCGCTCGATATCGGATCCATGCGTATATGTGCGAAGGGGAGGCGGCGACCTAGAAATAATAACCGTATGGGTCGACGATCTTCTATTATTCGCAACGTCAGAAGATTCGATGTCAGAAATGAAGGGAAATCTACATACCGAATGGGAAGTCACAGATATGGGTGAGCCGGCAAAGATTGTCGGAATAGAAATCACCCGCGACGAAACGTCGATCACGATTTCCCAAAAGAGATATGTAGAGATCATCCTGGAAAAGGAGGGAATGCTGCATGCAAACCCTGTCAAAACGCCGATGGATAATAATCACCAAATAGGGCCGAATCCAGATGGGAACGAGGGAGATCGAAGCAACTCGTATGCGAGATTGCTAGGCGAACTCCAGTTCCTAGCGAATGCTACGCGGCCGGACATCGCACACGCTGTAAACAGATTAGCGTGTTACACAGCGAATCTGAGTCTCGAACATGTAGCGGCCCTAAAGAGAATCCTACGGTATCTCGCCGGAACGCGTGAATACGGAATTAGATATTCAACGCTCCCGGGGAAGAATAAAGGGACGAACCTTTTCCATGGCTTTGCGGATGCCGCTCTAGCCAACCAGGATGATCGTAAATCGACGTCCGGATATGTCTTCAAGGCTGCAGGCGGCGCGATTTCGTGGATGTCGAAGAAACAGACAGTGGTCGCACTGTCATCGACAGAAGCGGAATATATCGCCCTTTCAGAGGCATGCCGAGAGGCGTGTTGGCTGAGGAACCTCTATCGAGACCTCGGATTTAGTCAGCAACGTCCCACCTTGGTCAAAGGAGACAATACCGGCGCAATAGCCATCGCGCAAAACCATCAGTATAACAAAAGCATAAAGCACTTAGATGTTAAGTGGCATTGGATCCGCGAACAAGTGGACCGGGGATCAATAGAGATCGGGAGTTGCAGAGACCCCGATCAGACGGCCAATGTATTGACAAAGCCGTTGCCCCGTCCTAAACTAAAAAGACACGTCGAGGAGATGGGACTGCTACCGACGTGAAGGGGAGTGTAGGAATCCCAGTCGGTACCAGCCGGATGACTCCGACCTCGGAGATCCCCGATGTGAACTCACGTGCGAGTAGATTACGAATGCGTTGTAAATATTGTACAAACAACGACTCATAGGGGTAGCGCGTCTTATCTAGGACGCTCATCCCTGGCTCGCTGCCACTCCGTGTGACCTCCATATTAAATATATTCTATCAGGACCCCCTTGCTTCTGAGGTGGGTGATACACCCATACACCCTTGGATACACCTTCACAAATATTTTCAGTGTTTCATCCAAGGTTTTATCTATTTTATTTGCTGAGAGTCCAAAAATGTTGGCTCAAGCTGCTACAGCACTAGCCCAATTAAATATTAGGTTTACAGTAGTAAAGCATCTATTTCAAAGGGTCAAAATAATAATTGGGCACCAGGGGCCCCATCTGTAGAAATGTGAGGTGTTTAGACAACTTACACAAGTGTTCAGAGGTGTCCAGTGCATAACTGTGCATTCAAGTTTGAAGGTGCCAGTCAAGGTGCCAGTGTTCAAAAGCAATTTTAAAAGTTGAACAGTATCAACACACTCAAATCTTTTGACCTGGGGCCAAGTGTGGATGACAGTTCCTTTTGACTTTAAGGGTCTTAGGTAACTGTTTATGGTTTACTATTTAGTTTATTTACTTCATACTACCACACCAGTAAATAGATAGTAAAAGTAAACCATGTAAATGGTTTAAAAACTGTTTTAAACATAAATGGTTGGAGCCTTACATACGGGTACACTGTGGTTGCTGGGTCGGATTGGTTGCTGGGATGGCGGCGGCCAGCGACGGTACCAAGGCAAGAACGGAAACGAAGGCAGCAGTGGAGATGGTGTGCATGGTAAAGTAGAGAGGATTGCGTCGAATGGTTGTTGCTCCAAAGAAGGGGAGCAGGCCTTCATTTTATACTACCCGCAGGGAGCCTGAGTTGCGCAAGTAGACGGATAGACAAGGGGGGTCCGGACCGTGGTTCCGTGACCCGAGCCGGGGGGGGGGGTGAACCCGAAGGCCTTAAAAAAATTTACTTTTGTGGCCATCGGAGGGCCGGTCCGCTGGTCCGGAGGGGAGGGATCCGCAAAAATCGTTTCAAATTACAATTTAGATTGCTGCTTGCAGCACTGTACTGTCTGGGTTCGCGTGCCAAAGTCTAGTTCGAAATTAGCATAGAGGCTGTATACATTTTTTTCGCGCTCCCTGCTGTCGCAAGTCGGTCACACGCGCTGTCGCCAACTTGCTCGCAACTCCTTAAGCCAACTCCCCAAGCGCTCCCCTAAATTTCGTCATCCTTGTCGTCATCTTCATTTGAGGGCCTGAATTGATGCCGAAATTAAAAGTAGGCATGGTTCGCACGATGCCTTAAGATTTACAAAATAACCGTTTGCGCAGAATAAAGGAGTAAAGTACGATATTACGACGACCGAGCGATGTCCTCTATGCGAGGAGGACATCCAGGTTGGCACGGCAGGCCCACAGGGTCTTGCACAGCACCGGGGGAAAAAGAAATGCCTGGCGACCGTTAAGAAGAAGCGACAGGACGCAGAAATGGCAAAGGAACCCACCTTATTCTCATATCTTCGTCGACAAGACCCCACTCTACCCACCAGAATCGATCTTGCCAGGGAAGCCGAAAGGAGAGAGATCGAGCGCTCTTCTCGAGTGGTGGTCAGCCAAGCAGTGTCACTGCCAGTGACGAACGTGGCTCGTCAACTTGCTCGTCAAGACACCAAAGGCCAAGACCAAGATGCAGACCCGAGCGCAGGCCAACACATTGACTCGGACCCGGACCCGGACCCAGACCTGGACCGAGACGAGCGACTTGCTTGGTCTACAAGCAAGGTCAGGACAAGGGCCGAGGAGCGCGAGCCAAGGTGTGAGCCATGGGCACATGTCACGACTCGGCTTGTGGACGCTTACTATACGGTGATGACTGCCTTAGTAAGTAGTAATTAGTCATGGACTCGCATCAGTCAGCCGTTGTAGTATCACATGTTTGTAGTGATGCTATGACTCATTCCTAGTAGTAGCGGTAGTAGGGTTCGAGCTACTTACGCTACTAGTCGTTCAGATTCGGGAGGAGCTTTAAAGCTACCTCAATCATGTATAAGTAGTACGATGCGAAGACCAGAAGTCCTCATTCTGGTCTTCTTCAATTGCCATCACGCATCCTCTCCTTGTGATTCTCCTGAGTGTCTGCTACCTTGTCCGCTTGCCTCTAATAGAGCAAGTCGGCCTTCACGAACGCCTAGTGGAATACGCCCTAGTGCTCCTTACGATCACGTGCATTCGGAAGCCGTGTATTCGTGTCACGTGACCATTGAGTCGCGAGAATTCGCTAAGTCGTCGAAACGCCCTTTCGCTGTCCAAGTCGGACTCACGCCAGTGGCGGCGTTACATTAAGACCAGAATCCCTTCATCGTGGCGTTCACGACTCGAGACCGTTGGACCAACTTTCGCACATACTCCTCCGAACGAAGAGGAGATCGCAACGTACCAGTACAATTTCTAGGAGCAGCACGGTGGAGAGAATACCGCGGAGACATCGGATACTTCGTTGACTTTGCATCGGGACCTACCCGATACCGACCAGTTGAGTTCAACTTCGAAAACGTTTGCTGGGTAGAGATTACGTGGAACCCGATCGACAACAGGTGGGACGCAGTACGACCAGCAGGAAGGAACTTCAACTGCGACATCGACGCAAGAGGACTACCCAACCGAGAACAGTGGGGACAAATCGACGGACGACCAGAAGAGGAACCAAGCACCTCGGAACCACGCACACCCGCACCCTCCGAAACAAGCGGGGAAGACGACCAAACCGAAGCTGACGACGAGGAATCAGAAGTAGCGGCGGTGATCCAAACAGCTGAGTCACTACACATAACCGAGCCAGAGATCATCCACATCCGCTCTCCAGCTGTAGCCGCAATGGCCACAATCACGCAAGAAGAAATCCTCATCAACGAGGAAGAAAGACGCATTCGGGAAGAGGCCAACGCAGTCCTCCTTCCCATCCACCCAGGTACCGGACATCAGATGGACGCCGACAAAGCCGCGATATTTCGCGCCGTGGGGCCCGATCACCCCGATCCACCCCCAGGTCGAGGAAGCCCCCCTCCACCACGAAGACCCGGAGGAAACTTCGGAGGTGGACCACCACGAGGAGGGCCGCCAGGAGGAGGATTCCCAGGGCCGCCGGGAGGAGGCGGAACTGGAGGGGCAGGCGCAGGGATGCAACCCGGCGAAGACAAACTAACAGGTGAAAAGCCCACGGTGTTTACAGGGGACAGAGCCGACTACGAGGCATTCCTCACTCAATGGCACCTTTACTGGGCACTTAACGGGGACTGCCCCCGTCTTGCGAAATGTATATCGCAGATGCCTCATGTTCCTAGGATACGTGAAAGGGCCCGCAGTCAGCAACTGGACCTCTCGGTTTCCTCACGTGGCTCAACAACGAAGTCAGGACAGGAAGAGACCGGTACGATGAATACCTCTGGGACACCCTAACAGCAGGCTTCTCAGACCGCTTCTCCAACGTCTTGGAGCAAGAACAAGCCCAAGCTGCTCTAGCCAAAGGCTTCAAAATGGTTGGAGATGACATCGACACGTACGTCACCAACTTCGAACAACTAGCACGGAAGGCTGATTATCGCCTCAACGACCGACAAACGATCGATCGATTCACTGGCGGGACTTCCACCCGCACTCTTCACCAAGGTCTACGAGCTAGACGGACCAAGCACATTTAACGAATGGAAGGACGCCACGCTGAAGCGTCAAAAGCAGTACATCCACCTGAGGGCCAGACTGCATCTATCCAAGTCCACACCGCCCGCACGTTCCAACCCCCCTCGACATTATGGAGCTCCATGGAACCCCCCACGAAATCCACCACCAAGATACGACCCAAACGCGATGGATACCTCCGCCGACCGCTCTAGGGCGCGATTAGCCAACGCCAAAGAAGTCCTAGGAAGGGACAATAGGTCGTACCAAAGGGGAGGAGGAAGCAGAGGCAGGGGAGGAGGCCAAAGGCGGGACATGCGGGAAGTTATTTGCTATAACTGCAACAACCCGGGTCACTTCTCACGAGACTGTACGTGACCTAGGAAGCAAACGCAGCAATATCGAGCCCCAATAAGCCAAAATCGCAGCGCGGAAACCGACTACTATAGTCAAGAACCATCAACTGCTCGTGCAGCAAGCACCTCGACACCTCAAGACGCAGCTAAAAGCTGGCTCGAGGGAGTGAGGGGAGCCACGGATGAAGTAAAGGACCTCATATTCCAGGACTTATGGAATCAGGAGGGTTTTCGGGACGCCTGAACCCATCGGCCTGGGTGAGGGCAATCAATTGTAACTCTGTAATCATGACTCGCTTCCGTTCGCTTCGAATTCCAGTCTCGATTCGCACAAGTTACTCCATGGCCGATATAAAAGGACTCGTAGATTCGGGTGCAACAGACAACTTTATAAGACCCGCATTCGCGAAACGCATGGGGCTAGGGCTGCAACCCCTAGATCGCCCAAAGAAAATATGGAATATTGACAACACCGAAAATAAAGCTGGGTCCATCACTCACTTTATCGATCTCGACATAGAGACCAAAGGAACTCACAGAACCATGAGGTTTCTCGTCACGGACATCGGCGACGAAGACCTAGTACTCGGGATACCCCTGGCTAGCCGCCTGCGAACCAACGATCAGCTGGAAACACGCGACCATCCACGAAGAAAACCTGCCCATAGTCATCCGATCTACCCATCCTTCGGAACGGCAAGTCATACTCGCCACTACCATGACTCAAGGAGAAGCCGAAGAAGCAGTGTTGGAACTAGAAGAGGCGTGCCAAATACGAACAACGGCCACTGAACTGGCCATCGCCGCTCGAAGTGACCAAAAAGTAACCGACATTCCGGAACCATATCGACGCTTCGCCAAAATCTTCAACGAAGAAGCATCGCATCGGTTCCCGCCTTCACGACCATGGGACCACGCGATCGACTTCAAACCAGGTACACCGGCTAGCATTGACTGTAAGTGTACCCCATGTCACAAGAAGAAGACGGTCAACTCAAGAAGTGGCTCGAAGAGCAGCTAAAGATGGGTTACATTAGACCGTCGAAATCACCTTATGCATCCTCATTCTTCTTTATTAAGAAGAAAGATGGCAAGCTCCGCCCCGTCCAAGACTACCGAAGAATCAACGCCTGCACCATCCGTAACCAATACCCCCTGCCGCTCATGAGCGAGCTCATCAACGACCTAGGCAACGGACACATATACACCAAACTCGATGTCCGCTGGGGCTATAACAACATACGTGTCAAAGCAGGCGACGAACCAAAAGCCGCGTTCAAAACGAAATACGGCCTCTACGAACCACTGGTGATGTACTTCGGACTGACCAACTCACCAGCAACCTTCCAAGCAATGATGGACTACATCCTCACCCCAGTCATCGCCGCACACGCACTACTCGGCACCATCATTCGGGTTTACATGGACGACATCGGCATCGCCACCCACGAGAACGCGGGGATGCAAGCGCACATCAACGCGGTGTGCGATGTTCTTCAAGTCGCAATGGACCACGACCTATACTTCAAACCGGAGAAATGCCTTTTCCACCAACCGCGGATGGATTACCTGGGGGTCATCCTTGAAAAGGGGGTGACACGCATGGACCCAGTAAAAGTCGCAGGCATTCGCGACTGGCCCCGACCTACGAAGGTACGTGACGTACGCTCCTTTTTGGGCTTCTGCAACTTTTACCGCCTCTTCATCCGCGGCTTCGCAACACACGCCCGAGCACTGAACCGACTCACTCGCAAAGACACGGACTGGTCTTGGGGCACTAACGAAGAGAAAGCGTTTCAAACCCTCAAAACCCTCGTAACTTCTGAACCAGTGCTAGCACACCCCACGCTCACCGACCAGTTCGAGCTAGAAGTCGACGCATCGGGGTATGCCGTAGGAGCCGTACTACTGCAGAAGAAACTTGACGGCAAACGACATCCGATAGGGTACTACTCAGCCACGCTCAACGAAGCTGAACGCAACTACAACATATACGACCTTGAACTACTGGCCATCGTGAAAGCACTAAGACACTGGCGACCCTACCTAGCTGGCTCACCCCACAAGATCAAAATCTTCTCCGATCACCTCAACCTCACGCACTGGAAGTCACCCCAGAAGATAAGTCGAAGAGTCGCAAGGGAAGTACTCGAACTCATGGAGTACAACTTCGAGATTCACCACATAAAAGGAACGAATAACGGAAGAGCGGACGCACTGTCCAGAAGACCCGACTACGACCAGGGAGACCGAGACAACGAAGGGGTGGTAGTCCTCCCCGGAAGGGTCTTCGCCGCACGACAAGTCCGAGTACGACAAGCCATCACCCAAGCCAATGAGAACCACCAACAGGACGAAGACCGGATCAAACCCTGGGTAGACGCTCACAAACTCAAGAAGGTTAACGATGTCTGGTACAGGCAAGGAGCTAGGGTCATCACTGGCGGAACAGACGACATCCGCACCATCATCCGAAATCATCACGACCCCCTCATGTATGGACACCCAGGCATCAAACGCACGGCACGTATCATCGAACGGCATTACTGGTGGCCTCACATGTTGAAACACGTAACCGACTACGTCCAAGGATGTGCGGAATGCCAACGCCACAAAGTCAATAACCGACCCACGAGAGCCCCCCTAGTGCCTATCACGCCGATCCCCGACGCTAAGCCATTTGAAGTTATAGCTCTTGACTTCATTACTAAATTACCGATTTCCCAAGGCCATGACTCCATCCTCACTGTGACGGACCACGACTGCACTAAAGCGTCCATATTCATCCCATGTACCGAAGACATCACGGCAGAAGGAACCGCAGCCTTATACGTCACTCACGTGTTCAGACGATTTGGGCTACCGACCAAAATCATCAGTGACCGAGACCCCCGGTTCGCGTCCAAGTTCACCCGAGAGTTGTGCCGCATCCTGGGAATCCATCAAAACATATCGACCGCTTATCATCCGCGCACGGACGGGCAGTCCGAACGAACCAATCAGTGGCTCGAGCAGTATCTAAGGTTCTGGACGAACGAACGGCAAGATAACTGGGCGCGCTTCCTCCCAATGGCGGAATTCGCGCACAACAGCTGGCCACACGAAGCGACCAAGACATCCCCATTCGCACTCATGATGGGGTATGACCCGCGTGCTGATTGGATCGATAAGCCCTCCCCTATCCCTCACGTACTCACGCGACTGCAACAGTTCCGAGAAGCACGGCAGAACGCCCAGGAACTGATCAAAAAGGCTCAGATGCTCTGGATCAAGCACAAAGCGACGCCAAGGTATCAAGAAGGAGATCGAGTTTGGCTGGAAGGACGGCATCTCCGCACCAATCAACCCACTGCCAAGCTCGCCGCACGCCGACACGGACCCTTTCGCGTAATTCAGGTACTATCGCCCGTCAACTATAAACTCGAACTTCCCACGCAGTGGAGTATTCACCCGGTGTTTCACATCGATTTACTCACACCTTATCGCGAGACGCCCATGCACGGGAAGAACTTCCCACACCCGCCACCGGATCTCATAAATGGAGAAGAAGAATACGAAATCGAACGAATTCTAGACTCTCGGCGATTCGGCAGGAACAAAAGACTTCAATATCTCGTCCAATGGAAGGGATACTCCGATTCGGAGAATCAGTGGGTCAACAAGGATGACATATTCGCAGATAAGGCCATAGCGGAGTTTGAACGCAGTCGAGTCGGAAGAGTTATAAGCGAGGGAAACGACGCTAAGTCTCCCCCATCTCCTCACACTGGATTCCTCACTCCTCACTCAACAATGTCTGTTCCCTCTTCCACCGCTACCTCCTCTCTCACTGCCTTCGGGCTCGACAACCTCACCCACGAAGAAGTCCGCAACGCCCTGTCCAACGTCCAGTGTATCACCGACATCGACAACCCCGAAGACCCTTCGACCTACTGGCTCCTCGACGCCACGGGCCAACAACTCCATGCCCAGCCCTACACGGAGGCCAAAGTGCGTGGGCTTCGTGCAGCTCTCCGCGACGGTGAGAGCCCCCCACTTCGACCTCTCCCGGTACGAGTCCGATACCGGATCAAAGACGAAGAAGACAGTGGCGACGAAGCGATGGGAAGAGTGGATGAGGGCGCGGGATTGGAAACCCGAGGCGTGTCAATGGGAGGAGTCTCAGCTGCGAGCGGCAGCAATAAGGAGAACGAGGATCCTATGGCGACGCCGGTGGTTCACCGAGATGCTGAGAGAGCAGTGTACGAACAAGTCGAAGGAGCCCTGAGGGACTACTATCCAGCTGAGCACCCCTATATCATCACCGCCACCGACTCTGACAACATCCTCGAGACCCCGTACTCGTGCGACACCACCGGCAGACCGCTCTATCGCGGTCACATCACCATCGATGGCGACGTGGCGCCGTACCCGGCGGCTCGCCTCCGATACCTCGGCGGCAGCGCGCGTCACGCGCCGCACGGATACAAACACAACCGCGGGGAGGACTTCGTCCACTACCCCATCACCGACGCCGCCGGCAACACAGCCCAGGCGGCGTACGTCCAAGTCGTCATGAACCCCGACCCACTCGTCCTCGCCCTGGTGGACGACAGCGAGAAGGTGTACTCAAAGCCACTGTACGCCGAGCCGCAAGTGCGCAAGGCCGGTAAGCCCCATTACCTCGCTGAAGACATGTACGCCTTCGTCGGCGGACACAGCAACCAGCACCGAGTGGATCGTGCCGTCAACGAGCTGAAGGACGTGAGTCTGAAGGCCGAGCTGCACCGCTACCGCGCGTACAAACGCGAGGCCGAGAGGATGGAGCAACGGCTCCACGCCTTGTCCCAGGCGCTCGGAGGAGTACAGGGGGAGTTGGGTCGGAGCAAGTTCAGACTCGAGATGGCAAACACGTGGGACCGGATTATGGAGACACAGGAGGGATGGATGGGAGGAGTCGGGCCTACTCGGCGACGCGGTCGTCGCAGCTGAAAAGGGGGTGATGTCACGACTCGGCTTGTGGACGCTTACTATACGGTGATGACTGCCTTAGTAAGTAGTAATTAGTCATGGACTCGCATCAGTCAGCCGTTGTAGTATCACATGTTTGTAGTGATGCTATGACTCATTCCTAGTAGTAGCGGTAGTAGGGTTCGAGCTACTTACGCTACTAGTCGTTCAGATTCGGGAGGAGCTTTAAAGCTACCTCAATCATGTATAAGTAGTACGATGCGAAGACCAGAAGTCCTCATTCTGGTCTTCTTCAATTGCCATCACGCATCCTCTCCTTGTGATTCTCCTGAGTGTCTGCTACCTTGTCCGCTTGCCTCTAATAGAGCAAGTCGGCCTTCACGAACGCCTAGTGGAATACGCCCTAGTGCTCCTTACGATCACGTGCATTCGGAAGCCGTGTATTCGTGTCACGTGACCATTGAGTCGCGAGAATTCGCTAAGTCGTCGAAACGCCCTTTCGCTGTCCAAGTCGGACTCACGCCAGTGGCGGCGTTACAGCACAGGATGCGACACCGAATCCTGTACCAAATAACCAAGCGAATGGAGTCCCACACGCCGACAATACGCGGCAGCAGCCTCCAGCAACGCCTGCACGGAAGGGCTGTCGCGCCACTTGGCTCCTCCTTGACCACCTGCGAGCCGAAATTTCCAGATTCCGATGTGAGACCCTAGAGCGCTGAACGTGCTCGAAAGCGCGTGCGTGAGTAAACGTGGGCAGAGGGTGGTTAAGGATAAAGGAGGGGAAGATGAGCAGCCAGAAAAGATAGGGAAGAATAGCGAGAGTTGTCCTTCGAGTGCCCGCGTTTGGGCCTGACTTCCGGGACAATCACACTAAGAGTTTAAGGGGGAAGAATGGCGACCAGGGCGCTGAGTATATTCAGCACAGAGTAGAAGATTATATACAAAAGATACCTGTAGCTAATGCTAAGGTAAAAGGGGAACAGAACACGGACAAAGGCCGCGTGGCCGAGGCGATCGAGATACGAAAATGATGAGGTTTCGGACTCAGCCCGAAGGCCGGCCTTACACCTCCTGGGGGGTCAAAATCTTGACCGTCCCCGGTCAAGCTACATCTAAGAAAAAAATAATATCGTAGTTTCAGCGTCGAAAATGATGAAATCGAGAGGTAAAACAGTGGTATGAAAGGTGGCGTCGTGCGTGAAGATAAAGTCATCAAAAAACTAAGGCCTACACCTCTGCAAGCGTCGCCGAGTCGCGAACCTACACTTCCGGGATCGAAAACGATGAGATTGTCGGTTGGAATGGGAATGGGAAGGCTGGTGTCGAGTATGGTGAAGCCGCTGCATGTCTTCGACTTGCGCTTGCGAACGTCTTCGTGTGCCGAAAGTAGTTTGAAACTTGAACTTGAAGCCGGGCCTCCGGGGTCGAAAACGAGGCGTGGGGCGCGGGGTGTGAGCTGTCCGAGTCGAAGCCGATGCGTGGGAATGTTGCGTGAGTTGGATGTCTTGAGGTTGCCGTTCTGATTGTTACCGAGGTCTTCATACTTGCTCCAAAACTTGCGCGCGAGGGTGAAGGTGGTTGCCGAGACGTTGAGGAATGCCGAAACCAGCACTGCCGTGGTGATGAAAACGAACGCGAAGTTGAAGCGAATAGAAGCACCGGAGAGTCGAAGCGAGAGTAAGGAGGGAGGTGCGAGCGTCGGCAGCCTAGTCGATGGGGCTTCGTAGACTAGCGGGGAATCCCGGCATCCGAGTCGAGGGATTAACAAGGCAAAGGAAGGTGTGACGTCGAGAGTGGAGGAAACCGAGCTGACTGTCTTGAGTCCGGGAGGTCGTTGTGGTAGCGTCGGGGGGCACTGGATGGGTTCGAGTGACGCGAGGAGGAGGACGAATTCGCATGGCGACGACCAGGACGGCTCTGGCTGACTCAGCGGGATGATATCGACAGCGGGCGAAGGGGTAGAATCGAGCTCGAAGGGCCGCAGTGGATCCGGTGTCGAAATCTCCAACAAGGGCGAAACCTCAATAGACAAAGGCGAAGGGTGGGACGCAAGTGAACAGTCAGGAGGGGGGATAGTCTCGCCTAGCGACAAGGACAACGACGAGGGATTCAGCGAGACAGGGACAACGACGAGTTCGACCACGGTATCTGACGAGTCTCCGGACGACGAGCGCAGGGGCCATGATGAATGAGCAGGTATCGAGTGGGGGTCAGAGGGCATCGAGGTCGGAGTCTCAGATGGCGATGGGTTCGTGGGTGATGACAAGGACGTCGAATACTCGGAGCAAGCCAGAGACGTGGAAAGCGGGGTAGGAAGCGGAGACAAGAACTCGCGAATGTCGTCAGTAAACTCAAGGGGAAGCGAGGGAGCAGGCAGGGGAGGAGAAGTCGGAGTGACCGAAGACAAAGACGCGTGTTCGGGCTCGAACTCAGGCTTATCGACCATTTCCGAAGGTACGCACTCAAGGTTCGTGAGCGAGACGGAAGATGAAGAAGGCGGCGTGGACGCGATCTCAGGGACATCGTCAGTACTCGGGGAAGGAAGCGAGGGGCCTGACAGGAGAATGGGCGACGATGGTCTGATCGGAGGTGTGGACGCAGACTCGGGCTCGGGCAGATCTTCCGTTGCCAAACGCGCGGGAGAGGGCAAGAACATGGACGAAATCGAAGATGCAGAAGGGGGCGTGGACGACAACGTGGGTGCGGGCTGATCGACCGTCGCCGAGGGCAAGTACTCGAAATCAGACATCGGCATGGAAAAAGGTACAGGCGTGATCGAAGGCGAGGGGAACGTGGACAAGATCTCGGGGACTTCGTCGGCAGCCGAGTGTGCGAGTGAGGAAGTATGGGACGGGGTTGGAAAATAGGCCGAGGGGAGCAACGTGGTCGACAACGTGTACGCGGGCTCGGGCTGATCGAGCGTCACCGAAGGTGCTTGCGTTTGCTGAGATTCCGAAGCCGAGAGCGAAGATGAAGAGGGGAGCTGGGTGTATGGCGTCGAGTGAGAAGACAAGGGGAGCTCGTCGGGGGTGGTCTCAGCGTTCGAGGCGATGGCGCACGTCACTGCTCGGAAACTGTAGGCGTCTCTCGATCCATGCTCGGCGACGCGCTGTTCGCGTCTACTCGACTCGGGGGGTCCGAACTTCAACTCTTGCGACCAGGGCGATGGAAAGTAACTGTTGTACGCAAACGCCGCACGCGCGCAACCGAAAACGTCTTCGAAATGAAAGGGAACGTCGGGCGGCTGTAAGGGGTTCTTGCTGAGGAGACGAGGCTGAAGGACTTGACGATCCTCGGGGTGGAATCCGTACCAAAACGCTGCGTCGCGTTCTTCTTCCGACAGGTGACCAGTATGAACCAATGGAGCACTGTAGCATAAGAACTGTCGGTAATATTGTAGCACGTCGTCCTCACAGTCCATTCGCCTTCTGGAAGAGTCTTGAACATGACTGTGCAGCTTCTGTCTCATGATCTGATGCCGTGGAGTGGGGTTGCCGAAGATGTTGACGAGGGATTGTCGAAGCTGAGGCCAGTCGCACGAATGATAACCACTTAGCGATCTCCAGAAGTCGCGCAGCGAGGGGGCTACATAACGAATGATAACGTCGACTCGTTGCGGGTCCGTCAATGCGCAGTCGTATGCCAAGCCTTCGTATTCTTCCAAGAAGTCTTCGAACGAATCTGTGCATCCCGAGTAGTAGGGTGCAAACTTCGATCGAGGGGAGGGCATCGCTGCCGGTCCGATGCGCGGCGCGTAAGGGTCGTCGTCGTCGTCGTCGTCGTCGTAATACCGTGACATCCCGATGGTGCGTGGGCGCGATGGTCAATGAAAGGAGAAACAAGACGAGCGTGGATGATGCGAAATCGAGGGGGGGGAGTGCGCGAGTTCGGGGATTGGAACGGGAGGGCGATCGAAGCCGATAGAACGAAATCGAAAGGGATCGAAGGGAATCGAAGGGAACGACGAAGTGGGGACGAAGAAACTAAAAGTGGATGGGAGCGATGGGACGAAGGTCGAACGGAAACGAGGGAAAGGATAGTATGGATGGGAGGAGACCGAAAACGACTAGATCTTGACGATGATCACGAGGCGGGGTACGGGCTGGAGTCGAGCGAGTGTCGTAGACTTTGGGAGGCTGATTGACATTGCGTAGGTCACCAGAGGCGACCGAAAAGAAGGAGAAGAGGTTGAGGCTGCTTGGTTGTAGGGTTGGTCACCGGAGGCGACCGAGAGGTAAAAGTTTGAAGGTTGGAGGAGGATTAAAACCACTGAACTCTGCCTCACTGGGGCAGCCAGGTGAACGTGCTCGAAAGCGCGTGCGTGAGTAAACGTGGGCAGAGGGTGGTTAAGGATAAAGGAGGGGAAGATGAGCAGCCAGAAAAGATAGGGAAGAATAGCGAGAGTTGTCCTTCGAGTGCCCGCGTTTGGGCCTGACTTCCGGGACAATCACACTAAGAGTTTAAGGGGGAAGAATGGCGACCAGGGCGCTGAGTATATTCAGCACAGAGTAGAAGATTATATACAAAAGATACCTGTAGCTAATGCTAAGGTAAAAGGGGAACAGAACACGGACAAAGGCCGCGTGGCCGAGGCGATCGAGATACGAAAATGATGAGGTTTCGGACTCAGCCCGAAGGCCGGCCTTACAGCGCGGAGGCAATGAACTTTCGAATGAACTATCAGGATATGATAGGAGTGCCGCGCTCTCGGTCTGCGCTGACGTACCACAGGACGAGGTCTGGGAGAACGTCAATCCTGGTTTGGACAGGATTCTCGGCTTCGGGACAAGGGGGGTCAAATTATTTAAAAATTGCACGGGGTAGGTAAATTTTTTTAAGGGATTTTGGTTGACCTCCCCCCCCCATGTACCACCTAAAAAAGGAAACTTATACCAAAAAAGGAAATTTTGGGGGGCCACAAGTGAGCAGCATGACTCCAAGATGGACCTGACAGTGAGAGGAGGGCTTGGGAGAGGTTATGAGCAACAAGTGCACCCCCTTTGTGCACCCTCTGAACTAAAAAGACAGCCCAAAACCTAAAGTTTTTCAGGGATTTTGGTTGACCCCCCCCCCAACCCTGCCCCCAACCCCCTGCCGTGGGCCATAAAGTGGAAAATATTGAATTTTTTTAAAGGATTTTGGTTGACCCCCCACCCCCCAGCCCTGGGTCAGGGAGTGACATTTTTGGCCCCCCTTGCTTCGGGAGGTGACATGAAGAGATTGTGGCCATGGTTCATTGCAGTTGGGTGGGATTGCGGGGGCTCTATGAATATCTTGAGGTCCTCGTCGAGGAGGGAGGCGTTGTTGGAGGGTTGTTGGAGGGGAAGGTCACCGCATTGATAACAGCGTAAGTCGTCGTTGATACGGGCCTGACGGTGGGACTCACATTTCGTCGCAGGTTACACCAATTGTGCACAACCGTGGATGTTTCTCCCCCTTGCTCCCCCTCCATCCCGTTGCCCATCTCAGCAAGCGTCCCAGGGACCCGCGAGCTTCCCATTGAAGTAGGGATGGGAAAGTTCAGGTTCGAACTTTGGTCCGAACCCGAACCTACCTGAACCGAACCCCGGTTCAGGGTTCGGGTTCAGGCATTGACCCGAACCGGACCGATGGTTCGGTTCGGGGTTCAGAAAAACCCCAAAATTTGAGAACCGCGTTCGAACGGAGTTCGAACCGAACCGTTGATACTAGCGCTGGCTGAAATTTACGGCTGCTGAATTTTTTTTTCGAAATGGAACCTCTGAAAATCAAGTGTATTACATTCCAAATGTGCGACGGGTTTGGGTATGGTCACTCAGTGAGGTTGCATGGGTCGGCACTGCGGGTCAGCGTGACAAGCTCAATACGAGCTGAGGAATTTGGCATTTGTACTACATCTACAATACATTGTGCCATGATGCCATCTGTGATCTACAAAGCCCACCACGTCGTCCTTGCCCCTCGCCGACGTCGCGTCACACCGTCGTCTGTTGTCATCGTCGTTCGATGTTGCCTTGTCGTCGTCCTTCACCCTGTCATCGTGGTCAAGTCGCTCGGAGTCGGACGCCGATCGTCGTGGACCGTGGTTGAATCGCCCCCGCTGGTGTCATAGCCGTTCGCCGAGTCGTTGGGGTGCTGCCGCTGTCGCGTTTGGGACTTGCATTGGTACGGCACAGGCGCTTGGTAGCTTGTTTGGCTCGTGGCTGGCGCATCGGCGAAGGTTGTTGGGTTGTCGTAGCAGCACATGTGGCGCTGGCGAGGTTTGATGCTCGGTGCTGTCGTGGTGCACGCCAAGGACGCTAAGTCACAGTTGTCACGGCTCCCTACAGTACAGCGCATTTGCCGGTTTTGTTCTATTTGCCTTGCTTAGTCACATTATCGATTGTCAGTCTCATTGTTGCCATCGTCGTTTCCTCGACGACTACTGCTATCGCTTGGGCTCTCAATCTCGCAGGTGAGTACATATTATATTATGTCTTGCTGACATCAATCTGCAGGTATAACCCTCGGCAGATATCTCAACCAGAGAAGACGGCATTACGCCGCCGCCGCCGTCGGGGGGCAAGGCGAGCCGCACGACAACGACAACGCAGCGCCATATCCACCTTCCTTCTCCCACACAGAACCGCTGCGCTTCCTCCTTGGTCGGAAGGGGAAGACGCTGGGCCATGTGCGCCGCCAACAACGACAACGGCGGGCACGCTACCTCCGCACCCGAGCTATGTGAGTGCAAACCAACCACAGCGCCGTCCTCTGCTCATTTACGCACCCCCGAGCTGCCTGCACCCCTACCACGACGACGACAGCGACAGCAACGCCATGTGCGCTGCCAACGACAACGACAACGAGGGGCACGCTCCGCCCGCATCCGAGCTAGGTGAGTGTGGGTGGGCCAACCATAGTACTCGTCTTCTGCTCACTTGAGCTCCCCCGAGCTGCCCACACCCTACCGTGACGACGACGACGGCAGCGGCTCCGGCAGCGGCGGCGGCCAATGCAGTTCCTCCAAGTCGTATCCGCTGCCAACCACGACCTTGGCCTCGTTGACGACAATGATTGTGACATCGGCGATGGCTGCGACAACGACCACGGCAACGATTACTGTGACTCGAAGACTGCGACAACGACGAGGGACACACTACCGACGCACCCGAGCTACGACCACGACCACGACCACCATGATTACGACCGCGACCACGACAACCACAACCAAAGCCACCACGACCACCGCGACTGCGCAGCTCCAAGTCATGTGTAGATGTCCGTGACCACGCTGATGACAACGACCGCGATGACGCGGCCCCGAGCAAGCACATTATTCAGTACTTTTTTTACTACACCTGTCCTGTACATAGCATCAATATATATCTCTTCGTTTATACATGAAATGCGTTACACACGCATTTTGCGGTGCAGGACAAGCGATGTGACTACGTAAGCAAAAGCCCCGATATAGGGTTCGGTTCGGGGTTCGGGACCCCCCCGAACCCGAACCGAACCGTGTGAACCCCGAACCTCGGTTCTGGTTCGGGGTTCGGCAAATCCCCTGAACCGAACCGACGGTCCGGTTCGGGGTTCGGCCAAAAGAGGCAAAGAACCGAACTGAACCGAACTTTCCCATCCCTACATTGAAGTCCTAGAGAGCGACAATAAGACTACAACACATGCAGGAAGGTCGATTTCGTCAGCGCGTGCTACAGAACCCATGACAAAACCATGTTCGGGGGCGTACCTTGCAATGCCAGACGGTGTCCTCCCATACAGTGCCTATCCCTTCATGCTTCACAAGACGTTCGTGCTACCTTGGAATATCCATATCATTGGCCATCGGTTGTCGGTACAATCGGTGCAGTGTGTGGGGGTTCAAGAAACATCGTCAGACTCGTGTCGGGCGTGTTCACAACTGCTGACTCACCGTATCATAGAGGGCATACTTTCCCGGATCAAAAACGGCATTCATGAAAATACTACCTACGCGTATCAGCCCATTGGTGGCCTCATTGAAGTCCTCCGAAAGAAGTGCGCATCGCTTGATGGGATGCACTTCAAAAAGTTGTCGACATCACGAACCTTGGCGACCCGGGCACAGACTGTGGGTCAATACGAACAGTTAGTTATGGCGATGAGCAAAGGGTCTGTCAATCGTCTGGACGCACTGCTTCGGGCGGGCCTCAACCGTGGGCTGGGAGTCAGAGGAATGATGGATTTACTTGATCGCGCGAGGAAGGGTTTATATAAGCCCAAGAACTTCACCGAGGAGGAGATGTCCCGCGGGCTGCTCTTCCTTCGACTCGGCGGTGCACGTGTTGCAAGGCTCGCGCACCAAGCTCTCGGCGCGCCATCCCTCTCAACATTACGCCATGGGTCAAATGCTATGTCACTTCAGGCCTCATTGTCCCCCTGTGCGGGGTTTCCTACCAAGTCTGAAATACAGCGCAATATCCGAGTGGCTTTCAAGAACTCGCGTGGGAATGCCGGGTGCGGCTACATCCTCATGATCGATGAAATTAAGGTGGAAGAGAGGATGCGATGGGACCCCTCAACCAATAGGATCTTGGGGTTGTGCCGGGAGCATACGGGACATGTGGGCCTAGAATTTTGCTCGATGAGCGATCCAAGGGCCCTCGTTCATGGCATTCTAGTTGGCGAAATACATCACGCCAGCGAGGTGAGTCGCCGTTAGATCGATAACATCCTTATAGCTAATACAGATGCACCCTTACGTGCACTGGTAGGTGACTGTGTTTTCCATTGGCATCCTTTCGGAAGATAGACACGCATGGGGCTCGCGGCCCTTCATCGTCACAGGCACTTGCAAGCGGGAGGACCGTGACAGACATGCGCAACTTATTTCGACTGTTATCGAGGCCTGTAATGCTGAAAGTTCGTTAATAGGATGCCCCCTTTTCTCTATCGCTTCGGACAGAGAAAGTCGCCGAGGGTCTGCCTTGACAAAGCTCACGCATATACGACCTCTTCACCCGGATTCGGAACTCCATGCGCTGCTTGGGAATCTACGTCTCATGAGTCTTCTAGTTGGCAATAATGACATTACAGCAGACAAGGACCCCAAGCACGTCATGAAGCGTTGTCGGAATTTCTCTATTCGCAAGTCCGGCGTCATGATCAACGGCTTCGTCATCACCCCGCGCTCCTCCGCTTTCACCTTCTAGCAAACAAAGTGCTCCCTCATCGCATCGCCTACTTGCTCAATCCCACTGATCGTCAGGACGTCCCGTTGTGTTACACATTTATGAAGGAAATCTGGACCCTCCCACCTCCTGCGCCGACAGATAAGCCAGGCTTTGTAGCTGCGAGAGACGCGCTTCTGATGCTCGGGTCCTTGTTTCGGCACCTGGTCATTCCCTTTGTGCAGGTATCTCTTACACTCCATGAGCAACTTGTCCATCTCAGCGCCGCCACTCATCTTGTGACGTATCTCTTTACCGCGCAAGGCGCTCGAAACAAGGCCATGCCTTCGCTTACTTTCAAGGACCTAATACTTCTGGTGAAAAATGCTTATTTCTGTGTCGCGAAGGCGAAGATCAACACTCCTGATGGAAACTTCTATCTCGTTCTCAATGGGACTGACCGGCTGGAGTCTACCTTTGGTGTCGTGCGATCAATGGTTGGGAATGACGCCAATGCCGACGTCCTTACGCTCGGATATCGTCTTTCTCATGCCGTAGAGTGTCTTAACATTCTCTCAGAGCATCCTACTTGGGACCGCGGTCCCAGGCGTCTTCACCTTCGCGGGATCGAGGACGGAAATGGCGATGTTCTCTCCAAGTCCGACCACATAACCCCTGCGTCCTGGGAGGGAAACGTCAACGTTCGAAACATATCTTTGGTTACTGCGTGGAACCTGGGACGTCGCATGGTCGCATCCGAATTCCCATCTAACAAGATTGAAGACTCGCTGCTGGAGCTAGAGAACAAGGGACACGACATGGAATTCCCCTTCGGACAGGTTACTATTGAGGCCGATGATGACAACAACGGTGACGACGAGCAAGACGAATGCAATGGTATTCCTGTCACACCAGCAACCGAGTCCCTTGATGTGCAAGACGCGACGGTTCTCATCTCGTCACTAGAGCTAGGCGAAGGTGAGTGCCCCGTGCTCGACCTATGATTTTGTGCTCAAATCAGATGAAGGAGAGGGCCCCCTACTCGACTTGGAGGACCACGCGTCTATCGAAACGAGCCGCGATGGACAAGGCGAGTTCAGCCCACTTATCGGCATGGGAGATGGAAAGGAGATCTCCAAGGCACGCGTCCTCCGCGAACTGGAAAGGGCAACGTTTTCCAGAGTCCCAGGATCGACAGACTGTCTCAATCGGTGTGCTGGACTGTCTCACTACGCAAAGACATCACCTTTTCCAGATTTGTCTGATGGTGTTATTGATTCGATATCCAAGGGGGTTCTCTCCATAGGTGACCCCGCCGCTATGATCGTCAATTGCGAGGGACAATTATTTTTGGCCATTATACAGATCAATGACATACTGTTCGACGCTTCCCCGGTTCTCGAGATAAGCCCTCGATTTCTCATGGAGCCAATGGTCACTGTGCAATTTCAGATTTACCAAGTCGTCAAAACTTCCAATGACGACCCTGATGTTGATGGCGCTGACTGGAAGTGGAATCGGAAATTGGAACGTGCGGTGCTCAAGACGAAAGGCACTTTCATACAGGTCATCAGCCCTGCGATCGCCATCCCCGAAGTCAACGTCCCCATTTACTTCTTCCGAACAGATGAGCTGTGAGCGATCGCAGCTTCTCTCCTCAGTTCAGTCCCAGTCCATGATCGTGGTCGACTTCCGCGTCTTCTCAAGAGGTCAAGCCATTTCCCATACCGGACGAATAGTGGTACGTCTTGAATTTACAATGGACCAGGTACTCACTACTTATCTAGCGCATGCTGCGTTTGTCTGCGAAACTGAGCTCGATGAACGTCCAATCACTGGACCTATGTGCGCTCAGTCCGACTGTTGTCCTGTGTGTCGACTGGCTATCCCATGGGACCTCAGTAAACCCCACAAGATCCTCGAACATGTCGCCACCCATATCCTCTTTGACAACACGCTTAACACCACCACGGAGCTCTGCGGACTATGCATGCGTCCCTCAACCCTTTGCGCGTTTTACTTACGGAAGGGGAAAGGCCCAGGGAGTGCATCCCAGATCGACGAGCGCACGTCTCGTTGCCCTAACCTCACAGGCAAGTTGTTCTACTTGGCAGCAGCAACAGAACGCACAAATTCGCCTTGTACAAACGTCCCAATAACCTGCCCTCTGTGCCCATCAACGTCAACGGCAGTTTGGAAGTACAATTTGAAGACCCACCTTGCACAGATGCACCCGTCTACTAAAGATGGTGATTACCAGGATCTCTACGTGATCAGCGAGTCCGAGAAGGCCGCCCTCAAGATTCTGTGGGATAAGCAGCACAAGATCTCAAGCCGACGTCGAAAACACAAAGTCGCCTCAACACCTCTTGCAATTTCTGAGGTGCACACTTCACGGCAAGCTTTCTTGTGAGTCTTTCGTCACTGTCTTTCTCTGGCTTATCTCGCTGCTTCAGATCGTCGCAGGACCCCTTGTCTTCCAACGGCGCCCCTGCCCCTGACATACTACATGAGCTTGAAGACGACCGCGAGGCCTCGGTTCCCTCTGACAGCGACTCAAGCTCAAGGACGAGCCATCAATTTGACGAAGACAGCGAGCAAGGTGATGCTGGGAACTTGGACGCTTACACGGGAGACGAGAGGGAACCCGAATCTGCCCCGGACCACTGGACGACTGATGCAACCGAGGAGCATATGGTGAGCGAAGCAACTGATCACTTGGAGCGTAGCCTGTAGGGATTGGCGCGGGTTTACCCGCGGAAATCACGCGGGTTTTTGTATGGGTCTTGTAGGGCTTGACAGTGCGGTCCAGGGGCACTTTTCTTTGTGCAATTTGGTGGAGAAATGGCTCAGCTATAGCCTCAACAAGTTTGGAGCCCATAGCACTGAAATTGATGTCACAGTGTGACAAAAAGCGACCACGGGTAGGCAAAAACCCGTGACATGATGAGGTCACGGGTTTTTTCTGACCCGTGGTCATTTGTGACATCGCTGTGACATCAGTTTTGGTGCTATGGGCTCCAAACTTGTTGAGGCTATAGCTGAGCCATTTCTCCACCAAATTGCACAAAAAAAAGTGCCCCTGGACCGCACTGTCAAGCCCTACAAGACCCATACAAAAACCCGCGTGATTTCCGCGGGTAAACCCGCGCCAATCCCTAAGCGTAGGGTGATGGGTGCGTCCAAGGTGCATGCAGACGGCGAGTCGCTCCCAGAGCCCAGGGAAACCAACACAACTGATGAGGTCAAGATGACGACTGACGCGACCGGGAGCGGTACGCCTATGCATGATGGTACAACTGAAAACTGACTTTCTCGGGTAGATACAGCTGCAACTCACCCAGGGCCCCAGCAGCTGGTCTCCGTTAATCAAACTGAATTCACGCTTGAAGGACAGCCGACAAGACGCGGCCGCATACATCGAACAAGGGACATGGTGGAAGTCACAGCGTGCATTTGTGGCAAACCAGTGGAAAGCGAGTTGAAAAACACCGACACAGCTGTCCAGTGTGGGTATAGGGGCTGTGAGACATTGTGGGTAAGTCTTCCGCGCTGACGTTCCAAGGTGACGCATGAGCTGACGTCTCAACTTTTCGCCATAGTTTCATCTCGAATGCCTCAATTTCGAGGTGGCTCCCCGTAACTGGTGTTGTCCCAATCATATCCGACCAGCCAAGCGTCAACGTTGTTAGAGTAGCATGCAGATATATAGTTTGTCTACGCTTGTGTCTACGTCTTCCGAGCTTGCTTCCGAGAAATTTCCTTTTTCGGCATGAAATTTCCTTTTTGGGGGGTCGATGGGGGGGGGGGGGTAGGGGTTGGCCCCTTAAAAAAATTTACCGACCCCGTGCGATTAAAAAATTTGCTGACCCCCCTTGCGGATAGACGAATCTACCTCAAAGGCGCGTGTGGGATCGGCACGGGTGTGTGGTTATTTCCATTGCGACACGCTCACCTGGATATGTGACCGTTACACCAATGGGAACGACGATGAAGCCAAAAAGAGATTGAGTAAGAAACTGTGCAGCGAAATGAGAGACCCGTTGCTAGTGGGAGCATACTTCTCCGCAGCGTCTCCTGAGTTGCGAGCCGTCAGAAGACACTCGGAACGTACATAGTATATTTACACGTGACTACGTTTCATCGGAAGTTGGTAACAGTAACCGAAAGCGCAGCCTAGGTTATGCGAAATATTGAGCGAAGAGGTGCAGCCTGAGGGTGGCGTGTCTTTAGTGCGTCCTAGTATGTACAGTGATCGTCCTTTCGGACTTCGTCCCTTGTGATGCTATATCACCCGATTCTTGTCGGGTTCAAAGATGATCTCTACACTCTTTCGATCCGACTGTAGAGGAGCTGAGGAACTCAAATTCGCAATGAGGATTACTACCAGTAAGCCTCCATCGTGAATTGGAGTGTACAGGGCATACACACAAGCATAAATCACGGCGGTGAAGCGCATATTTTTCGCAAGCGTACCTACTGGTCGTCCTGGAGCAGACAGAAGAAACACACAGGTTATGAGAGTAGACCATGAATTGGAAGGGCGCTGGATGCCAACCCAGTGAGATACAGTAGGCCAGTGCAAGGGCCAGATGTCGGCTGTGCGACTCGGGAACTCCGCCAGGCCGGTGTGACGAGAAAACTCTTGGAAAAAACGGGCTAAACCTTGGGCTAAACTTGAAGAGCGCCCAGGTCGCAGAACCGACGTACGTGCTCAAGCTTTAGGTAGGAGTGTAATATCTGTAACTTCTCTAGGACACAGCAGGCTACTGTAGAATGCCAGCTTGCGTGATGCGGACGTCACGTCCTGCATAAATGAAATGCACAGTCAAGTGCGCACTACTCGCACGGTCTTGTCTTAGACCCAAGCTTAGACCACAGCGCAGCATGATGTCCGTTTTTAAAAAAAATCAGTTTTTACCCTGGGGTTCTGGCCGACCCAGACCGGATGCGGCCAGCCCATCTTCGCGCAGCACGTTCGTTACAGTACCGACCATTTGCACAGGGCTACAGGCACGGTCTTCAAAGTGTGAGTAAGATGATGCCCAGTCCGGTCCGCACATCACCTTTCCTCTTGCGCACGTGCCATGTCCAGCTTAACGAATGGCGATTCTCTTGGATGAGCAAAGAAACACTTTTATTCAAGCCACATTGCTATGTATGTGATATAGCTCTCATCGGGTGAACACGATTGCATTCTTCCACCAGTCAAACGCGCGTGGCCCTCGACGAAGCGCAATTTTCCGGTGTCAAATCTACAGTTTCGGGGACGCTCGGGGGTGCTGTTCCTCAACGATGCCATGGCGCCAGCTTGATTTTATTGACGATTTGCGGCGCTAAAATGAGGACCGCAGTATTAAGGTACACGAAACCTGAGACAGTCTTTTTTCTTTGAATAGGCGATACGACAAACTTGGGTTTCAATGAGTCTGCAACGCTGTGGATTAGTACCGGGCCTCATTAAACCTCGTTCGGTCGAACTCATATATTGAGTAACCGGCTTCTCTATGTAGATGGCTCCACCCCAAAGGACGCACACCCCGGAGTAACTAGCTCAACTTCCAGAACGCAGCAAATAGCTTAACAAATCCATCATTTGCCACAAACCCAATACGCTCTGCGCCACTTCGCTCGATATTTTGCATCGCCCGGGCTGCGCTTTTAGCTACAGGTAGCACGTGGGTGTAACTTGTGTCCATTCCGAGCGTCGTTTATCTTCCGACGGCTCGCAACTCGAGGGCAGTGCTCTTAGTTACACGACACAGGAGACGCTGCAGAGAAGTATGTCCCCCAGTGGCAACGGGCCTCTCATTTCGCTGCGCAGTTTCCCATGCTCTTTTTGGCTTCATCGTTGTTCCCATTGATGTAACAGTCACATATCCAGGTGAGCGTGTCGCAATGGAAATAACCACACACCCGTGCCGATCCCACACGCGCCTTTGAGGTAGATTCATCTATCGTCTGCTTGCGCAACTCGGGCTCCCTGCAGGTATAAAATGAAGGCCTGGTCCCCTTCTTTGGAGCAGCAACCATTCGACGCAATCCTCTCTACTTTACCATGCACGCCATCTCCACTGCTGCCTTCGTTTCTGTTCTTGCCTTGGTACCGTCGCTGGCCGTCGCCATACCAGCAACCAATCCGACTCAGCAACCACAGTGTACCCGTATGTCACCGTCTTCGTTTCCATTCCAGTCGTGATAAGGGTATTTAATTCGCACTGGCAGAAACGTATACCGTTCCGTAAGTGTTGGGATATCGTGTCTCTCCGTGGCGCCTCCCGATGCACATGTACTGACCGTCTTGCTCACCACCAGGCAAGCTGAACCCTGCGATACCCTCGTCGCGAAGCTCGGCTTGAGCCAGGCTGATATCCTGTCGCTGAATTCCGGGATAAGCTGTAGGTGTCCTTGATACAATCCGACCGAGCAGAGCTCTGGCTGAGACACTCATCACCACAGGTGACGGCCCCATCCCTGCCGGCAAGGTATTGTGCATTAAGCAGCCGAAGCAAGAGTCGTTGTTGGCGCAAAAGCCGGCGCCTGCCTGCAAAACCCAGGCAGCTGCTACAGACACAACATGCAACGCGCTGGCGACTAAGTTTGGTCTGACTCCGCAGAAATTCGTCGAGTACAACGACAACGTGAACAGTGACTGCACCAACCTCGTTCCAGGACAGACCGTACGTGTATTATCTCCCGTTATAGGCAATGCGACATATCGCTAACTGATTCGGGATTAGTACTGCGTGGCCTTGGATTGATACCCGGGAAACAGCACATATATAGTCTATCAAGAGTGACGAGATGTTCAGCCGCGCGGATTGATGGTCCCCTTCTGTGTGGAGGGTGCCAGTGATGTTTTATTGATCGCAGTCTTCTCGTGTTCCTACTGCAGACTATGGACTGGATATTTTAATCTTGTGCATTTCCCACTAGTAGTACAAATTGAACGGACTCAGACCACTGCAAGGGGGGCTCTGAGTCTGGAACACCCCATCACCTTTGTTGATGATCTCACATCTACACATGCTAGAGAACATGGTGTATTTTTGTTTGACTGATCTATTACGATCTTTCGGAATTTGCAGATATGGGTACGTTTGCCAGTGCAGAGGTGTGGTAAGCATAGTATGTCCTTTTTTGGAAAATCAATTGGGAGTCTCGATGTGGGCACGAGCGCGTACTCCATTCCCGACATCTGCTCTACCTTAATGGTCCATACTATGCGCCCAGAGCTCGATAATGTCCTTCAATGCCTCTTACTCAATGGCTACTCGGTGTTATCGTTGATCGACGATATTCTTGCACATGACCGCAACCGGGAAGACAAAAGGATTATATATTTACGGGAAGGGGTAGAGCGCGACGCTGCAAATATATGCGCTCGTGTTGTGCAGACGACTCGAACGCTGCGATCGGCGGTCGAAGAGGAGACCAGAGAGGAGCATGGCCCCCATTCCATGACTGATCATCGACTCTCCCTACGGAACAGTTTTGGAAGGGTTCAATGTACGTGTTCGACAGTCTTGGACACGTAATTAATGATCACTGAGTTGTGTGCACAGCCAAAATTACAGATATGGTGCGACAATCAACGTGCTCTCGGACAATGTCTTCTAAGCCTCTTCTTAGAAATATTTGACTTCTGTCTACGCAACCCCACTACGAATCGATTCACGAATCGAATTAAGGTTATTCAACGCACGAAGAAATGGCAAAGGCTAGTACACGTCTGCCAGAGATGGCGAAGAATCATATTTGCATCACCACAGCGTCTTGATCTGTACCTTAGCTGCTCATACGGGACACCTGTCAGGCAGAATCTACATTCCTGGCCCGTCACCTTGCCTCTCACCCTTAACTACCCCGGACATATTGACTTCGTCTATGGCATGGGCCTTACTCCCGAGGACGAAGATAACGTCATTGATGCACTTAGTAGGCACGCCAGTCGCGTACACCGTATCGATATTCTTGGATCGAGCTCACTGCTAAATGACGTGGCTACTGTCATGCAGGCGCCATTTCCTGTGCTGACATATCTGGACCTCACATGGGATCTCAAAGATTTGCCAGCCCCTTTCTTTAGAGGTGCGCTGGTCATCCCCGGTGGGGGATTCTTGCGTGGATCTGCCCCACGTCTACAATATCTCCGCCTAAAATGCGTTTCCTTCCCACAATTGCCAACGCTTCTTTTATCAGCTCGTGATCTCGTCACTCTCAAACTCAAGGATATGTACCAGAATGGCTACATTTCACTGGAGGCTATGGTCGGAAGTCTGGCTGTGTTGACCAGGCTTAGAACCCTTTCCATTGCTTTCTATGATGACACACCTCAACGGAGAAGTCGTCCGGATCCCCCAATGCGAGTCGTCCTTCCTGCTCTCACCGTGTTTCACTACAGAGGTTGTTGCGAGTACTTGGAGGACTTCTTGGCCCAAATTAATACGCCTCGACTCGACGACCTCGCAATTGAATACTTCGTGCAGGAGATTCAAGCTACCCAACTTTCTTGGTTCATCGATTGCACAAAAAACCTCAAGCTTGACAAGTTCTGCCGCGTGGAAGTAACTTTCTTTTATGAGGATACCCACGTTGAATTCGATTACCCACAAGGGGGTCGTTGTCAAGCCCGTCTTTCTCTGAAAATCTTGGGCAAAGCATGGTTATAGTGCGAGTGCGACGAGGTTATGTAAGACGTCGCACGTGAATGCGCGCGCCGAGACGTTGAGAGATGAGAAGTCGAGTTTGAGGCAGAGAGAATTCAAGCTTTTAGATGTTCGGACGGGTTTTCGAGAACAATATGATGATTCCATTGAGTCAAAGCACCATACACTTTATACTAAAACCAGTAGTAAAACTTGTACAGTACGAGCCAACGAGAATCATAAGGGATCAGAGAAAGTGTGGACGCGTCGTCAAGATGCGAGGTCAGGCGGTAAGGATCGAGGTGTAAAGGTATAACGACGGAACATGTGAATGATAAACGGTGGGGTCCGAGGCCGAAACCGAAGGTGATGGCGAGGAGATGAGGGAGCGAGGTGGAGGGAGTTGAAAGGCGTCGCCCTTGTGACGTCGGGCTCGGCGTGCTCGCGCTTGATCGGGAAACGTATCTTGAGGCTAGTAGTTACGAGGCTGTATACATCAGAAAAAATACATGTCGCTTTTTTTGGCCCTTCTCAGCTTCTGGAAGTGGCAAAAGCGGCAGAAGCTGGGAAGGGGTTTTCGCTTCCGGCAGGCATGGCCTAAATCTTCTGAAGGGCCGCAGGAAGGGTATTCACCTTCCAAAGCCCTGCTAAAGGGACATCGACCTGTTCACAGATGCCCGAAAAGCTACTTAGAAGGTCATTTGAAAGAGTACAAAGAGCGTCTTGGAAGTCACGCAAAAGGGTTGTTCAAGTCAAAAAGTGGGTAAAAAGTGGTTGCAGAAGCGTTTTGGAAGTCGCACAAAAGGGTTGTTCGGGGGCGCCGGGTCAAAACAATGGTCAAAAAGTGGTTGCAAAAGCGTGGGGTATTGACATTAACACTACTACCCAAACAAAATTAAACTATTACGGGCTCATATAGAGCCAGGACTCCCGGGCCCGTCCTCCTCTGCGAGATCCGAGTCATCGTCCCTCGGCTCAACCTGGGCAGTGAACGGTTGCGGTTGCTGTGGTTCGGAGGCAACGACTGCTGACTTCTTCTTGTGCTTTGCACTCAACAGCGCTGCCTTCAGAATCTTGTCCCATTGTTTGTCTTTCAATTTCGAGACGATGGCGACAAGGTCAGATGTTGAAGAGATGTGAACCGTGTGACCTTCCCGGATCTCCACATGGTCCCCCCCAGTTTGCCTTCGAATACTCGTTGAGCGGCCTCTTTGGTTTTACCAGTTCTCCGGTTTCCCACCAGGAGATAGCACGCTTCGCCTACCGGTCAAAAAAAACAACATCAATGGGTCGGAAATAAAAAAACGCAAGGTAACTTACAGCTTGGATGGAGTGAACGAGGGCGCCAACGGGCTTCCTGTCAAGGCGATCCTCATCACGGATTGGGTAAACGCATGCCATATGTGTTCCAAGAATGGCGGCGATAAGCGGAGACTGGAAAATACCCTGTCAAGGTGAACAGGTAAGTAAGAGACGGAGCAGCCATGAGAAATAACTAGAACGAACCTTGACTGTGAGCTTGGAGCCCTCCACTTCCAGGTCCGGCTCCTCATATGTCGAATAGTAGAAAGGACGGCAGCTGTTGTCGTCACCGGACAAGGCCCCTGGCACCACCATTGTCGGTGCGTTGTGTCGTTCTCGGGGAGGTCGTTGAAAGTGATCTCTTCAAGCGCTTCTAATCCGCGCTCGCCGAACTTCTTCCTCCAGTGGGAAAGGCGGTCTTCGATCTGTTCAAAGGTTAAATGTAAGTCAGAAATTCACACGTAACAATCATAATACTTCGCGCACCAACTTGAGGACAATGACGCCGTCACCCGTCTCAAAATCGAGGCCTTTCTCATGGGGGAATACCCTCTTCCAAAGCCTCTGAAGGTCAGCTCCCGTGGGTTGCTCCCACGCCTTGAGTGTCCCAAAAAGGTCATAGAGGCGTGGTGTGAAATCTTCGATGAAAGTGGTCTGAAGGTGAGTAGAGAGATGACCGAGTCGGATATCGCCCTTCTTGCGCCGCGTCAGTGCTACGAGGGAACTTGTGACCGGCTTGATGAATGTGGGAACAGAAGTCGTGGAGATGACGCGGGTGAGCTGGTCGATGACACACAAAAAAGTCATTGCGCATCCCCGCATGGAGCCTGAGTCCACCTGTATTTGACACGTACTGTCCCCTCTCCGAGCTTTATCCACGACTTCCCCCATAATGGCTGGTCTTGGGCGTGCTGGGGCGCATGGGTTTCCCTACCAGGTCCCTGCGCTCAGATACCTCACTAGCATTGTCAGAGATTCCTCCCTCATCATTGTCATCTGAATTGAACATGGACGTAGTCGGACGACTTGAGCTTGAGAATGACACAACAGAATGAGATCGGGATTGATCAGTAGTGTCCAGAATTGGTATGTCAACATCACCTCGACGTCGGTCCTCTCCCGGACTCTCGGGCTGTGCTCTCTTGGACCAGTCGTCATAGAGCCCTGTGTTCGCCTTCTTGTATTTTTTCTGTGTGTGGCTGAGAGATAACAGGCCCGGTACATGTTAGCTTATATTTCTATCGTTTGCTGGGCACTCACAACACCTCTGCGTCAACGCTTGAGCCCGCTTGCGTTTCAGGTCTCCATCTCGAACATCCTTGCCTTGTGCAGCCTGGACAGCTGCCCGGAGATCCCCTCGCTCAGGTTTCTTCTTCTTCTTCTTCTTTGCACGCTCCTTTGCAGATTCTT